>MJUU01007787.1:40101-62867 GCA_002080025.1 Modiolus philippinarum
AAAAATACTCCTCTCATAAAGATCTACATTTTAGGTTGGTCAAAAAAAAATTTTCGTCCGCCATTTTCAAAATGGCCGCCATTCGAAATTTTGTTATCGCGATATCTCGGAAACGATAAAAAATTTATGAAAACATTGTGTTGCAAAATTACTCCTCTCATAAAGATCTACATTTCTGGTTTGTCAAAAAAAATTTTCGTCCGCCATTTTCAAAATGGCCACCATTTGAAATTTTGTTATCGTGATATCACGGTAACGATAAAAAATTTATGAAAACTTTGTGTTGCAAAAATACTCCTCTCACTAAGATCTCCATTTATGGTTGGTCAAAAAAAATTTTCGTCCGCCATTTTGAAAATGGTGGCCATTTGAAATTTTGTTATCGTGATATCTCAGAACCCATAAAAGATTTATGAAAACATTATGTTGCAAAAATACTCCTTTCATTAAGATCTACATTTATGGTTGGTCAAAAAACTTTGTTTACATCACTTTTTTGCCAAAATAGAAAACAAAAACAAACTCTAACATGTAATCGTGGTGAAGACTGGTGAAAGACCTTGCAATTGTTCTCTGAACAATTGACCTTTTAATTATCTATTATTATTATTTTGCTATCAAATTGTACAGTATATAATATACTTTCCACACTTATTTACTATCAAAGTGTTAGGCCGTGTTCACACCAAACACGGAGTAGTGTAACCTTGTTTGCATTTAAATTTGTGTACTCGACATTGTTTTGACATGTAATTTATTTTCCATTTAAAACAAGATTAAATCACATACACACTTAACTTTTTCGTACCTGCAAACAAAATGTAATGGCGTTTAACATTGATATAAATGCGAATTGATTTTTAATTTCAGGTTGCTTTTAATTCAGTGATGAAACAATTTACGGTATATATTCTAATATACACGACTTCCTTTCAAGAGAAAAAAAACAAGTCTTTTAGTCCCCGGACCGAAGATTTTGAAAAATGTTTCGCTATACTTAAAGGTATAACAGCAATATCTTCAGGTATTCGCAGACAAGAATGTTTATATTTTAACATTCCATCAGGTGATTTAACGATTTCCCGTGCAGGAAGATTCTATTGGCTGGTGAAGTGATGACGTCATTTGTTCACATTATTTTCTAAGTCTTAAATAATTTGTCATTAAAGTCATCATAAAATGTTTTAAACATTTGAAATGTAATAAGTTAAACACATTTGATAATTTGATAAGCCAAAATTTGAGTTTTGACATAAACAATCGATATAAAGCGACTTTTTGTCTCCGAAAGTGTTGTTTTAAGACCTCGAGGCATTGAAATATTTAGTAATGGAGAATATCTATATAAATACTCTATTATAATGATTTTCATTTTGATCCGTCATATTTTCGTTGAAACTGACGTATATTATACCAAAATGTACTTAATAATAAAAAAAATACATACAAAAATCAAGTATCATCATAGCATCGAATGGTCTATTCCAGGTTCATTGAGATTTGATAATTTATATGCAGTAACTTCGGTATTTTGTTATTTATCTATGAAATGGTTAACTCGTCTTTATGTAATCGTTTTCCTGTCATTTCAACTTCTATTATCATATTTAGAGGCCTTTCTATCGAAATAGAACAGTTTTCGTCCTTGCGTCATTTGTCCGTTTGTGATTCAGAATATTAGGTTTGTTTGTTTTTCGTCACATTTAATCCGTTAAACATCTTAAATCTGATCTTATTCAAACATTTAACACTTTTATATCGGTCTAAGTTCTAAAAAGTACTGCTGTGAATATATATTTCATTTTTATTTACCAAAAAGGGTAGTTTTTTAAATACCAGGGCAAATTGATTGAAGCTGATTCTGTGAAATTCAGAATGGAGTCAAGTCAGCTACAATTTTGTAGGCTCCGAAATGCTGCTTAGTTAGCAATAAACATAAAATAAGCAAACACGCCCGAATTGATGGGATGTTCCAGCGCGGGAAGGCCAAGGATGGGATGGGCCAGAGGTCTTCTAGAAGACGTACAGATCGTATGGGAGTTAAATGACCATGCATAAACGATCGTGCATGGTGTAGAATTTATTTTTTGAACTTTGTAGTATCTCACACAAAAAATGCTGATCGAAATGTATTTTGTTTTTGAATTCATTTATAGATTGATAATATCTTTGATTTGTTATTTCTCAATGACAACGTAGTGTGCAGTGTGAGCCGAAGTAGCCCATTTTGCTAGGTTCTGTTTATCCTTTTTTTTTTTCATTTTCTTTGTAGCAACATCCCAGTTTACATCTCCCAGCTCATTCTCTATTCAAGAGTCTGTGTTCCTTACAGTGACTTCCTTGATAGAGCCCGGTTGCTCACAAATAGGCTACTTAACCAAGGGTATATTACCCAAAACTTGAAGTCATCCCTCCAGAAGTTTTACGGTCGACATCACCATCAACCGCTATGGGATTTCTGTTTCCTAAATGACAACAGATATTTCCCTTTAAAGCTCAATTGTTGTTTCTTCTACCGGATTTGACATGTTCAGCATGGCGGGTGTCTTATAAGAGGCAGGAGATGCTTACTCTACCGGTGCACCTGATCTAACCCATGTTTTTTTATTGGATCCGTGTGTGTGTGTGTGTGTGTGTGTCTTCATTTTTCTTTTCTTTTCCATACTCATGTAGTGTCTCTGTTTCTTTGTTGTTCAGTTATTACCATTGTCCTTGGATTATTCGTTTTGGATTGACAGTTTGGTTCTCACTTACTTTTTATTGAGTCGAAGCCGTTCATTTTCTTACTTTTTTCATTGGATGGTTGTAATTGCCAATTTTATCCTGTTTTGTTTTGATCAGGTTTTATGTTCCTGTGATGTTTTGCGTTTTGTATTGTATATACCCAAAGCAAAAATGTTCGAAGTAATGGATTCCTCAGACAGATTAGAGGTTAAATGTAAACTCTTGCAACCGTCGACAAAGAAGCGACGTGTTGTATCAAAATGTGGGTTCTGTTGCATCAAGGGATCTGTCCGTCGAGAAAGTACAATCGTTGGTACAAAGCAGGGCGTTTCTACTGTGCTACAATTTTCTTATGACAGAATCGACAACGATCAAGATGATTAATTCCACTGAAAACTGAGAAGAATCATTGAAAAACAAAATTTACATGATGCAGAACCTCATTGTCAGAGTGTATGATATGAAATTGTTGCCAAGCAATTGAAAAGGTCAGATCAAAATATACGAGCAATATATCGTCAACGATCTCGCTTGGACAAAAGCCAAAATAAACCTGATGGTCCTTCTACTCCATCTTCTGCTACAAAGTCTGATTGGAAGTCTGTGTGTTTATATGTTACTATCACCAGCATTGTGGCTATAAACAGAGACCCCATAAGTAAAGCTTTAAACCGTGTTTTAGAAAAAGTATGTGCTAGTGCTGAAAGTTGCGGCGATTGGGTCCTTATCAGATGGATCTGATTTGGTTGCTGTTGGTGCTCAGTACCTCAGCATATGTCACCAAGCATATGTATCCAAGAGAAGCATCAAATCGAAATCTTGTGTCAAATATCTCTAGAGTTGATCCACACCACGAAGCATTTTAAAAATTAGATTCTAAAATTGATGAACCATTATTCCACGAAGGCGCGGTGTATGAACCTCAAGAGCGTCTTGAAAAATATAAACAATATTTAAATATAAGGATGGTGTCGATAGTCCAGGTTATCAATCTCAGTGACTAAAAGAAAAGCTAAAAAGTCATTATTGTGATAGAGTCATATTCAAAGCACAGACTAGTAGTAGCCACAGCGTCATACTCATTTTAAATAAAGCAATTGAAGCATTTATTTCCACTGTGGTATTCCAAGCACAGGGTTTCCAACCAAATAAATGTGAGCTTTATCGGACGTCAAAATCCGTGTTCTTTTTTAGGCCACGGCTATTCTAATTTCTTAAATCAAAGGTACTCCTAACATAGAATCGTGGTCTCGCAGTGATAGTGAAGAAGCGGATGCATGAATGATATTTCATGCTTCAGCTGCTGCATCTTCTGGATTTCAACGCATTATTGCTCGTCCTCCTTGTTCATTTAAGTTTTGATATTTGTATTGGGATTTGGTTGCATTTGTGTAAAGGTGGGCGAAGTTACCAGCCCATATCATTGGAGGTACGCTTGAACTAAACTTGTGTGAGGCTCTGCCTGTCTCCAATGCTATTACTGGTTGCGATTCAAACAAGGAAAGGTCAGTCCTTGGGAACTGTCCAAATCAAATCCTATCTCCGAGCTGTCTATACTTCCCTTACATGAGAAGATCACAGATAATTTGGAACAGTATGTCCTGCGTATTTACAAAGGATATCTAACGAGTGCAAGTTGAAACCAAATGCGGTATAAACAATTGGAAAAAGGGTTCAACCCCCTCCATCGTAGTTTAGTCCTTCGCCATATTTGATATTGCTGATTATTCGGATTTCGTTTGAATTTATGCATTTAAACATTTTTTAAAATATCAGCTCAGAACGCTCTTTTGCAGCACTTCAAAAGAGAAGAATACCAAACTTTAATTTGGCTATCTTCGTTGCAGCCAAATCTTGCAATACCAAATCCAGATAGTTCAGGATGGAGAAAAATGTACCGGTAGGAAAAGCCGCCTGGAGAGAAAATCAACAGTGCAAAGGATCATTGGTGTCCTTACGCCATAAGACTGAGGATCGAGGAGGAAGTGATGTTGATGGATGACCATACTTATGACGCTTGACCCAATGCCTAAACTAATCACAGAAATGGTCAAGTGTGTTTCCAAATCCTCAAATTATGCACTTCGGTGAAACAACTGAATTACGTTGTACTATAGCTTGTTTGTGTGAAGGTGGCTAGAATTGTCACATCATTTACGATAACAATGTTGTCGGTGGTAACGCTTTTTTCTTCAGGTGAATAATCAGACAATGAAAATGATCCAAACTAGCATGGTTAATATTTCACAGTGAAGGACTGATGTATTGGTTAGGCCTAAATTAAAATATTGATTGTTTGCCGTTTCCGGCCGACTGGGTCAGAAACCTCCCGCTGGGCAAAATTTTTTTGGTCCCCTGAAAAAGATTTTTTTTTCCAAAAGGACGTCTTGTCCGCGGCCGTTGCGGTATTACTTTATTGTTGTTGTTTTTCCGGTCATTAGTCGTTTCCGATACATTCCTGAATCGGTAAAACGTTTGAAACAGTGGTGCAATAGCTTTGAAAACAATATTTGAACAGACATTGACAGATTTAAATGAGGATGGCTTCCCTCGATACAGGGAAGAAAAGGCCACCCACCAACGTAACTCTTTGTTGTAATGTCTCTATTCAAGGAAGGGACAATCTCGTTACTAATGACCTGTACCAGTATTCACAAGATGAGACATGGGGCGATGTTCTAGACGATCTTTTAGAAGATTCATCAGTCACGTTAGGAAAAGCAGATACTATCAGTATAAATCTTTCTTCTAAACTAAATTTAGAAGTATTCCATCCTGATTTAAATGAATCAATCAGTGTTGCCCTTAGTTACGAAAGAAGCTTAAAGTATGTTACATTTAGAATAATGCTTTTCAATGACGGTTGTAATAACTCAACACACTCTGAAACTGACTCAGTTGTGGAGAAAAAAAATGTCTTTACTACACTGATGAGCAATGTGAATGCATGGAAAAAAAACCAAATACCAGGAGGAAAGATGTGGCCAGATTCACAGGTATGTTCTGACAGTACTAGTAGAGGTTAGCCTAGTATTGTTCAAAACCCCCTTTTTAGACTAACCTCATGACACAGATTTATCCAGAATTTTGTCAAACTTTAATACGTAACAATATATATGTAAGAATTAAGTGTCCTCGCTAGGACAAACTAGAGGGGCGCTTCAGTTCAAAAATGAACCAGTTAATATGCTCTACGTTTACTTAATCTCTGTCAAGAGCATCCTTTTAAAAGCCAATCAGTGAAATTGATAATCGATGGAAGTTTATATTATCTCCCTTGATTTTATGTTTAATGACACACAAGATGTTATGCAAAAGAGTGTCAGGCTTAGCACTTTTTAAAATTTTGCTTCGAAAAAAATTATAAATCTTTCTTAAAATTAAGATACTGCATTTTTATGAACAATTAACAATACTTTACAAGATTTAAAAATTACAGATAGCAAAATGAAATAAAATTAATTTTCTACAACTATTCCATATATATTCTGTATTGCATCTGGTATACTGGGTATTACACCCCCCTTCCACACACACACACACACACACACACACACACACACACACTTCGGTTGGGAGACATATTATTTGTCATGTCTGCTTATCCGTCCATCAGTCTGTCTGTCCCTCTCAAAGTTTGTGGGCACAATTCCTCTGAAACTACTGTCCAAGTGAAATTTCACAACACTTAAATCATGACCATTGTCACTAAAAATTAAAGTGGATTGAGGTTTACCAGGTGTGATTCAGGTCTCTGTAGCCTCTTATTGATATTAACATATCGAAAATGTGACAGTCCCACATGTTGCAGACGTAAACGCAGTGACATAGATTTTCCATCTCTACCAGATCCAGTATTGTCTCTAGACAAAGAGCACTACAAACAGTTCGAAGATGTAGTTGGTCGGCAAACAACTGATGGAGATCGACCATCTGCCCTTAATACAACAGCTGCAGCAGTTGCTGAGGAATTGCAGGTAGGAAGTACAGCAGTATTCAGCTTTTACAACAAAGAAAAAACATTGACAAATCTGGCTTTGAAACTACAAATGTGATGACAGACGTCAGAACTGAATATTAAAAAACATAAAAGAATATGGAATACTGGTATATGCTGGAAAGACAATAAAAAACAATAAAATACCGAAATTGCAGTAAATTTTAGTTCTGCAGATGGCCATTTCGGCAACTTATGCCTCATCAGTGCAGATAAAAATCAAATGTTTGGAAGACCAAAAGTCAAAACGTATGAAAAAATTGATAGAGAACAGATAAACTAAAAGGCCTAAAAGTAATGCCAAAATCAGCTAAGGACAAAGCTTTGCATGAGGGAGATACTCCTTAGTTTTATTAGATTTCTGAACCTTAGATATTGTAACTTTTCACATGATCGGTTTTCAGGCCAGCACTGAAGTAAATAACCCATTTCTTTCATGATCCATAAGTAAAACCAACACTTATTGTGCTTGTTGAAGCACTTTTCTGGACTCACATCATCAGACACAATAGTGACCAAAAAATGGAAGACCTTTTATATCCAAGTTACAAGTCCAAATTGTACTTACTAGAAAAACATTAGGACACATAGATATTTCTAAATTTGATTTAATATTAAATTAAATTCAATGTTAAAACAGCACCACTATTGTTCTATATATCTGTTAACTAATCCCTGAAACAATTACAAAATATGCATTTATATAATTTCATTTATGGGGAGTTAAGACGAGCGACCAGACAGGACAAAATGTGAGGCGCACAGTTATATGTGTAGAGTGTTCTAAGTCTAGATGCATTTATGACAAGAAACATCTCTCGATTAGGGATTCCAGAGCATTGGGTCGACTTTTGGAGAAGCATGATTATACTTGTGGATCCTTGATTACTCCGGATGGTAAGTTGTCATGTAAAATTTATTAATTGGTTTTCAGGCCCTCCCTCATTTGTTTTGAGGCTGAGAAAAAAGCCTCTGACATTGACACTTATATTGCCATTTCAGTATAATAAAATTTAAAAATGACCTCCCTGTGACAGTACATTTTTTGTAGTTTGTGCAAAGTAAAAAGCTCCGTCTGACATCTATTTTTATGTAAATAAAAAGAGTAGAAAATCACCTAATCTGTTAGACAGTTTCAAAGAAATTTGGCCTGAGAACCAATAAATTAACTTTGTATGGCCTAATGCATTCTGACATACTACATGTACCAGTATATATTTTTAAATACAGAAACTAATATAAATGGATGAAGATTTAAAAACTTCCTATTTATATTAAAAAATGCCTTTTTTATTAAACCAAAATCCACTAAAAATGCTTTCTGCATATAAATCAACAGTGAATTTCTTTAGAGCTGGCTTTCTTTTCAATGTGATGTTTAAATAAAGTGTCAAGAAACACAAAATTTTATAAAAAAAAATGTTGTTAAATACATTTTTCCTTTCCTTTTTACACGTGATGCTCTACAAGGTGTCGTATCTGTTAGGATGAGACTAAACTGTTCTATGCCTTTAGAATATGCTTATTACAGTGCAGCTGCAAATATCCGCGAAAAGACATTTGCTGTCATTGTATGGCAGAAGAAACCCAACAAGATCAGGACTTAATCAAACAATATAAAGTTGTTCTTCCAGTTTGTCCTACATGCAAGAGGGCTGGAATGGAAATACCTAAAAGAAATCCCAAGAAATAATTCTTGATATTATACCTGACATTAAATTATACTATAATCCTGTTTCAGAAATTTTAATTTATATGTTCTGTTAAGGAAGACAGTGAACTTTTATTATTATATTCTAGTCTAATTTTGAATACTCTGACAGTATATTGTGTCGTTCTAGTCTCACTTTACTTTTTAAGTTACATTTTTTGCTTTGTTCTGTTACTTAGAATAAATAATTTTTTTTTAATTTCTCACGGCTTGAATTTTCATGGACAATTCAAGATCTTAAGAATCAGATAGTGCAAATAAGGACATGTTTTGTTAAAACTTTTAGTTTTTTAGACAGACTTCTAGAGAGATGTGTCTGGAGATATGTTACTCATTTTCCCTAGGCCATTTGTGGCTTGTGCATGTTGTAGTTTCCACCTGTTGAAGACTTTGCTGCGACATATAAATGTTTTCATCTGCACTTTTATTGTAGAAATATAGTTGTATTAGAAACATTTCCCATATCCTTTCTTCTCATAATGTCTGACAGACAGGGGATAGTTTCAATTCAATCCCTTTCACTCTCTTTCCCTCTATGAAATCGTTTTTTAATTTTTCAATTTTAAATTTTAAGTGTGTACATAATAAAACCTTTAGTGTCTGTCAGACAAAAAAAAATCCCTCCCTACCGACCCAACTGTTTCAACCCTGAGTCGGCAACAGCAAACAAACAATTTTTTAATTGTGGCCTTATTTTGTACATATGTACATAGCTTTCCGTAATTTTGCAAATACTATGTATGTAATCAATATTTTATGGGGTTGTGCAATATAATGCATGCAGACTTTATCTCTATTTTATGAATTTTAATATATAATTTATTATCTCCCTTGTGGACTGTCACCCTGACATGGTGCGGGAGCATGAGGTTTCCTTTTACCATGTAGAATGATTCGGATTGAATTTAATATTCAAGTAGATATAATCATGCCATTGAGAAAGCGCATTAGAGGACAGGCCTTTTTTTACCGTGTACATTGTTCTCTTTGTTTTTGAATCTTGTGTTTTATTTA
This sequence comes from Modiolus philippinarum, assembly GCA_002080025.1. Taxonomy (NCBI): domain Eukaryota; kingdom Metazoa; phylum Mollusca; class Bivalvia; order Mytilida; family Modiolidae; genus Modiolus; species Modiolus philippinarum. The sequence goes on from MJUU01007787.1 coordinate 49,548, forward strand.
ACGTATCTAAATCAGGTTTTTTGCTTTGTTTTAGTTTGTTTAATGTTTGATTTGTGTAATTTGGCAATACAGTCGTTTGTATCAACTTACATTGCATTAGAAAGTTGAAAACAACACCAGATTTTGGTCTTTTTGCTCAGAATGAGCCTAACATGCGTCACGAGCTCACTTCCGGTTGTCATAGATACAAAAATACGGTAATTGTGTATAGGTGAATCCTTTCTTTAAACGTACAACATGTTATAAGAACATGATTTTGTTACTGTTAAAATTATATATAGTTTTCAACTGTGAGGTAAATTTTCTGAAATCATGGGCGCCAATTTAAAAATGGCGCTTTCGACACCTTTGCACGGGAAATCGGAAAATCACCTGATGGTTTCATATACTAGAAATGTATGATTATTTGTTGCAACAAGAAAATTGCTGTTATACCGATGAGTACAGCGAACTCATTTTCCAGGGCAGATATGCTGTTCGGTCTAGGGACTATTTAGACCGCTAAAAGCTTTGCCCGCAAAATCATCACCCAGCGCAAAGCCTTTGAAAATACACAGACGGTGAGACACAAAACTCACACGTTGTAAAAAAATAACAAAATACCGAAGTTACTGTTATTTCATTTTCTGCATATGTGCATTTCGACAACTTATGTCTCATCAGTGCATATAAAACCAAACCATTTGGTAGTCCATTTACCGAAAAACGTGTAAAAGCTGATACAGAACAAATAACCAAAAGGATCCAAATGGAAAACCTAAAGTCAGCTAAGGAAAGAGCTGTACATGAGGGAGATACTCCTTGTTGTTCATCAAGCAGATATGCTATGATGTTTTTGCTATTTTGATCTTATCACGAACTTGACAGGCTTAACACAATTTTGTTAATGATAGTATAAGATTATTGTTTTTCAAAATAATTGATTTCAAGGATGATCAAAACGTGTTAAGGTAGTTAAAGATCAAGCGAGATCACTTGTAATCAAAACGAGTGAAGTTTATTAAGATTTGATAAAGTGAACAAGTATTGATCGTCATTGAAAGCAAACATCTTGATATACGACTGAATAACTTACTCTGTCTTAACAAAATTGTGTTAAACCTGTCAGATCAAAATGGACAAACAAGATCCTAACAAATCTGCTAGTGCCTGCTCGTTGAAGGCCAAGCAGAAGGGGACAAACATAGCTACGGACACCCACTGTAGCAAAAGAAGTGGAATATCTCCTACAACCACCTCCCGAAGGCAATCACTGCAAATAAGGCTGTAATCAATGTTCAGAGTAAGCACTAGGAGTGAAACCCACCCTTCATCACGAGGAGGTCGACCAGAAGCATACCAACCGCCTAGAAAAGTACAGGGAGTGTAATGATGACTTTAAATTCGACAAAATTGAGTTCCTGATCACCTTCAAGGATATGATAAGTTCGAAACAATGGCACCACTTTAAACGTGTTCACGTAAAAGGTGAATAGCCTTGAGGAGAAGAAAAAAGTTTTGGAAGTACATCTGCCTAGAATTTCTATGGGCTCCGGAACAATAATCATTGAAATCTTCACGACAAACAGGACTACTTTTGGATTAAAAGCATGTTGCAAATTTTCAGCTACCAGGTTTCAATCATGGACATGAGCAGTTATTCTGTCGCAGGTGCCCGTGCCACATTTCTAAGCAGGAAATTCTGGACGACCATATGGAATATTACGGTCAGAAAAAGTCTGTCAAAATTTTACATACCGAGGAAGGCACCATCGTAAGATTCACTTTCTTAAACTGGTCGTTATAGACTTCGACTTCGAATGCTTCCTCGAGAAGTTCGAAACTAACCAGCTCAACCCATCCCTTGCCTACATCAATCAGAATGAGCACCATACGCCATAAGGGTTTGCGAATACATGAAGTACGTCCACGGGGACAACAAAGAGCCGGTAATAATGCAGGGGCCCGATGCGGCCAGGAAGTTCATTTAGTGCTCGGAGCAGAAAATGGCTGCCGTCTCCAATGCGTATGACATATAGATAAGGTGATATGGTAATGAACGCAGATGGTTAGGAGAGCTTCGACTGCAGCAAAGAGTGCCGTATCTGCGGTGGATAAGGTCCGCAACCGCGATTACCCCACCGGAAAGTACCGCAGCGCTGGACATAGTCAGTGCAATCCAGATTTCCAGCTGCCAAGATTCGTCCCCATCGTATTCAAAATTTGACAAGATACGAATCACACCTATTCGTTCAGTGCTGGTAAGATCAAATGCACCCCTAACTATGAAAAAAATATCAGCTTTTCAAAGAAGGTCGTAGATCTGGAAATGGGATTCATTGAATAGATTCGGTTCCTGCCCTATTCACTAGACATCCTGGCAAAGAACCTAACCGACGTCGAATTCAAGACAATGGAAGCAACCTTTGATTAAGATTGCGACTTCCACTTCTAACGGGGGTCTAATCCTACGACTACATGGACGGCCAGGCAAGGCTGCAGGAGACCGAACTCCCTACATAAGAGATCTTTTAGGGAATCCCGGAGTGAAATACATCAGCGATGACGACTATGTGTATGCCAAGATGGTCTTTGAAGCCTTTGAGTGTAAGACTCTCTGCGACTATCAAAACATCTACCAAGCAACCAACGTGCTGCTGCTGGAGAACTTCCGAGACGTCTGCCTCTATAGCTACAAGCTGAATGCCATATGGTACTTTACTTCCCGCGGCCTACCCTACGGCACCACACTCAGCTGCTCTCCGGTCAGGTTGGTGTTGAAGTTGGCTATCAGAGGGGCTTCTTCATGATCAACAACCGCCACGGCAAGGCCAAATACTCCTATATGGACGGGTACGAGGCCTTCCAAAAAACAACATGTACCTGACCAATAGCCATGCTTAAAACCTCTATGGATGGTCCTTGGTACAACTCCTACCCATGTGAGACTTCGGGTTGATTGAACCGTAGAAAATTGAGGCCGTTCTTATTAAACAGGACCTCAAAGAGTGTTGTAATACATTTATACCTACTAAAACAATACCTGTACGTCCAAATGACAAACCATTTATGAATAACACTATTCGTAATAAAATCAGACACAGAAACAGACTGCACTACTAAGCCAAACATTCCGATAACCCCACACATTGGAGGAATGTAAGGGAAGCAAGAAATGATGTAATATATTTGGTAAGCAATGCTAAATATGATTATAAGAAAAAACTAAAATCTCAGTTAGTAGATAAGAATATTCCGCCAGGAAAATGGTGGCGTATTGTAAAATATGTCTCTCAGACGAGCACACCCAAAACACAAACACACCCTTTAGTTCATTACACCTTTTTTAAAGGTTAGCAAATTAGAACATTATAAACACTGATCATGTATTTTTAGAATGGCACTTGTGTCAAACATACATTAAAATAAATAGAAATATTGTTAAAATTTAATTCAAAACAGACTGCCTAGAAGGGTATAAATTATAAAATCATGACCAAATCGGTACAACCATGTTCAAATACGGGAATAAAATATTTGCAAAACACAACTTTTGATAAAAATTTTAATGTAGAGGAATAATGTATTCTGGAAACAAATACGTCAATAGTTACGTGAAACAATTGTCAATCAGTTATGAGACAAAATTAACAAATATGTAAAAGATTAAAAGGTAGGTGCTAAAAACATCAATTTTATTAATTTTGCCAAGTTTGTTAAAGGCCGTACTGGGCTATGTTTGAACTTATAAGGGAGTATTGAAGCATAATTAAGTACACTATTGCATGCTTTTTTTCAAGAACAACTGGTGAATTCAATAAAATTTTATTCAAAGCTGTCCCGTGTGTATATTGAAGAGCAGGGTCACGTCAAAAGTCGCCATTTTTTACGTCATAGGGACCACAATTTAACTCGACGACAGGAATTTTCTGAGAGTTGAGATGTAGATAAATGATATTAAGCAATAAAATTCCATGGGACTTTTGGGTAATTTAAACTCGTTAAATAACCGACTTTTTACATATCCGCCGCCCTACTAAGATGATTACTAACTGCGATTTACTGCAATGTCTTATTTTAAGTAACGGCATCCATTTTGTTTTGCCTCGGATTCTTCAGATACAATTTTTGAATCAAATGATGTGGTTGTAACGATTCAGGTCAAGTTTTTAAAAAAAATCTCGATGGTTTCATAGGATAATTTTTTGAATAGTTCACGATTGGCAGACGGAACGCATACGACGGACGCAAAGTGATGGCAACAGCTTACATGGTCCTTAGGGTTAAATGGGCTTCTCCACAGAAATCGTATCTTTAGTTAAGATTAAAAAAAGTTATTTATGCTTACTCAATTTCCAGTTGAGGAGGATCGCCAGCAACTGTTTGAGCATGTTGTATAAAATAACTAACAGATCCCTCAAATTCAACTCTAATGTATACAAGAAATCCTACTTCATCAGTAATATCATTCTCCAGGACATCTAACCGAGCGGTACCACTGGCATTGCCTTCGAAATGAACACACTTTGATGACACAATTAACTCTTCCTTCAACCAGTTCAAATAAAATATTTCTTTGTGTTTCATATCATGCCAGTTGTAAATGTTAATTCCAAAGAAAATATATATGATATCTCCAAACGTTTTAACGAAACACGGCTCCATTTCGTCAACAGACCATTGCATTAAACTGTCAATACTAAATTTATTTGTAATATTTTTTAATGTGTTATACACATCTTTCTGATATGGCTGAAAGTCATTCAAAATCCTTAGCAAATCCAAACAATACTTGTTTGTAATTTCTGCTATTTGAAGCCAATTTTCTAAATTGATAAAAAACGTTTCATTTGCACTTTTTGGTAAACCACTCAACCCCCGCAGCTGTAAAAGACTTTTCATCGTTAGAGCACTTTCTGACAATTTTTCATAAAAAGTTTGTACAGAACTAACGAATGGTAAAGGATTATTGTATAAATCTTTTAACAAATTCAAAATTTCGTTTGTTACACGAAAATTATAAGATGGTTTTAAAATTTCATTCGATATGTTCCTAAGCTTAGCAGGATAAAAGAACATATCAACCATGTAAATAACTTCGTAAAATGACGCCAATGTTAGAGTATCGGTATTATTAGTTTTATTTCCTACTGTCAGGGTAATCGCCGTTGTGGGAATATATCTCTCATCTGTTGTAATTGTTGTGTTTACATGAATTTTATCAGCAGTTGTACACATTGTGTTCATTGAACGATAATATTTCACGCGTTTATACAATGTCGAAACATTTGCAATTGCTACCTGTTCAGCAATTTCAGTTGTAAATCCTGTATGATACCATTTTTGTACACCTTCAATTTCGTCTGAAAATACCTTTTTAGGGTCTATATTAAAAGCTAATAAATTATAGATTGACCTGGTAACGAATTGTAAGCATTCCCATTTAAAAATGAGACCCGATGGATCTCCAGGTCTCTTTGTTAAACTATATGAAACAGTGCGAGCGTCAAAAGAAATGTTCCCTCTACCTATAGTTTTACCAGCTCCTCCGTTGATTGATGCATGAGGAGGTGGATGTTCTATTCTAAAATACATGGACTCTTCCATCCAGTGTTCAAATGTTGCAGGGTATCCTATTTTTACATACAAACGATAAAGGCCTAGTGTAAACATTCCAGGGCTTACTTTAAATTTCAAAGTGAAGATATGCCCTCCAATTTGTTCCTCATCTCGAGAACTTTCATTAGTCACTCGGAACACTTGCCAATAATTATAAATAATTGTTGCAGTTGTACACTTATTCTTTGTCAAAGTGTAAATGTCAACTTGTGCTGAAGAATATATAATCATCGCTGATTCAATCAAAAGAAATTTCTCTTCGAAAATCTTTGAAGTCAAACATGGTGGAACCACTACAATGAGATGCAATATTCATTTTATACGCCATATATTTTGACATTTAAAGAAAACATCTTCAAACAAAAATATAAAATGAAAAAAAAAAAAACATTAACGGATGCTTTTGCTGCTAACTGTACATCTAAAACATCCTGCAAATTTGAAAACCTATGCATTTATCAACAAAGAAAATTCTATGCTAGGTACTAGTATATAATTGCTCATGGAAATCTATTTGATAAGCCTCACACAATTAAAATTTCTTTTCTACTAATTTGATTTTATCTACACTTATTTGACATAAGTTGTCAAAATGACCGCAAGAAAATTAAATTTACTGTAACTTTGGTATTTTGCTATACAACATGATAAGAACAATCAAAATATTTCATGATATAACAAATGAATGTGTATTGCTGTCAAGTAAATATGTAAGTTGGAGCCGATACGCTCATGTTAAAATTCAAGTCTGCATATTTCGATTATTACTTGTGTCAGAAAGGTTTTCTTCCGGAATATTTAAAGCCACAGACACATTGTAAAAACCCAAACAAATAAAAGAAGTACACCTTTTCCAGTAAGACGTGTTTATTTCTTATAACCTATTGTTTCCACATAAAATAAATATACAGTCAAACCTGCCTTAGCGATCACCTGTATTAAGCAACATCTGCTTATTTGACCAAATTTTCTTCTTCCTAATGTTTCATTTCCTTATTGATTTAACCTGTATTAAGTTACTATCTAGTTCACTTTTGACGCCACATAAGACAAGTTTGACTGTTTTTGTTTATAATTTGCAACATAGATACATAAAAAATTGATGATTCCTCCATGGAATACTTGTATCGTATTTTCGTCTCAGTGAATCTGTAACACGTAAAATGAACATTATAAATACCAGGTGCACAACTCCAAAATGGATATTATAATCTACAACTATGAATTTTTTTCTGATTATCAACATGATCAAATGCAGAAACCTCTTAATTCTTTAACATAAAATTATCAAGTATAGGAAGTACAAGAAGAATAAAGGTCGGTTGAAATATAAATGAGTCACAAACTAAGAAACCAAATTAACGAATGAGTTATTTCGGATCGATGAACCTTAAAAATCTGTAAACTCAAAATCATAAGTTTCAGGTGCTTAACTAGATCAGTGAAGAACATACATTTGTATCTCGTAAATGGTGAATAAAAGGATATGGAGTAAATGCACATGAGACAAAGTCTCTACAAATACATGGTGAAAAAAAGCAATGGAACAACGCTTTTATTGTTGTTCTTCATCTTGAAGTCACCATGAGGCCTTCATCAATGAGCGTTTCGTATGTTTGGTTTAAGAATTGAATGCATTATTTTGATCTTTCATTGGGTCATGAAAGCAAAATGTGCTCCCGGTCAACACTTTCATAATCCCTGTGAAACTTCAAAAAAATGCATTCAATTCCTATACTTATATTTGAAAACCAAAATATAAAAAACAAATTTATTTACAGGAAAGTACATCATTTACATTGGGTCTATTTTTACAAATTCACCCGCCACGTGAACATGTGGTCAGAGGTGTTTCATGGGAATCGCAACTTCACATTGATATGCCACGTGATCGATGTTCACCTATCAAACTGACGGAATTCAAATGAATATTCATGAAATGAAATTATTGTAAAATGAATTAATAAACAAGCTACATAAATACACGAATTTGGCTTGCCCAGTCGTACATATTTCTGATTTAGTTTTAAACAAGGTAAAAATAACATAAAAGATAACTATTTACCTCTACAATTACCATCAGCACTATTTGATCCGATACAATATTCTCCTCCACAAGCTGTTGTTGGTTTGTTACACTCTCTGTATCTTGTGTATGTACTGGTACCATAAGTAGTCGCTGGACATGTACCCCACGGTCCCCATTCTCCCCACTTACCATCTACAGGACCTACAATCATAAATAAAAAAATTATGTACCAGTACCATTAGTAACCGCTGGACATGTGCCCCACGGTCCCCATTCTCCCCACTTACCATCTACAGGACCTACAATCATCAATTAAAAAGTATGTACCTGTACCATAGCTAACCGCTGGACATGTACCCCACGGTCCCCATTCTCCCCGCTTACCATCTACAGGACCTACAATCATCAATAAAAAGGTATGTACCAGTATCATGGATAATCGCTGGACATATACCCCACAGTCTCCATTCTCCCCATTTACCATCTGCAGGACCTACAATAATAAATAAAGGTTGTACCAGTACTATAGGTAGTCGCTGGACATGTACCCCACGGTCCCTATTCTCCCCACTTACCATCTACAGGACCTACAATCATAAATTTAACAGCATGTACCAGTACCATTGGTAACCACTGGATATGTACCCTGCAAATTGGCATTATTTCACAGGACAAAATTTTGCTTTACAGTATTTCTATGATGTGCTATAAAAGAAATTAAAAAAATGGCGACATACAGAACCATTTATAATAATCTAAATAACAAACAACAATCTATTATAACCTCGTGTATGCCGGGATTGAAATCAAGTACACATGAAATTTGAATACTTAAGTTTTATTTTAAGATGGTGGTTTACTCTAGTGTTCTCTGAAAACTGGTTTCAGTTGTCTTTGAAACTGACGAGGATCGTACTTAAAAGTGGTCCGAGAACTGGTCCGACTTGTCATTCATTCTGGTATGACTTGTCCAAAAAACTGGTCCGAGTGGTCTTGGCCCGACCGGTCTTTGCTCCGAGCTGTCCTGATTCCGTCTATAACGAGGTGCATCTACTGACCAATATTATTTTTTATCTTTTACTAATAGAAGTTTAATCCGAGATCCGGACTCGCACAAAAAAAAAATACAAAAGTCACCATGCGTGAAATGTAGGTCAAGTTGACGTTATGTTCGTTCTAAAGCTTCCTGACTACACAAGTCGTCGCATCTACAAACAAAATCTTATATCTCTACGATTGCAGCATCTGAATTCTGGACTCTTATACATACTACTAACCGAGTCGGCTTATAGGGGCTTATAGTTTTTGTTGGAGACGGCATTTGTAACACGTGACTCCACGTGTGATGTACCAGTTTTCTTTTCATCCTCGCTAAAGGAGTTGACTCCGAAAATTTGGGTCTCTTTGTTCTTGTTTAAATTTTTTTATTTTAATTTGTATTTCATATTATTATTTCGTCGTTCTCCATGTACGGCAGCTACGCAAACGTTCTTACTACTATCTGAGTCACTCATGCATGCAATGAAGATGAAATACATCGATTAAATATATTAACCTCAAATACCTGATATGCACCCATTGACAAATTATTTTCAGTCCATTAATTTGTTATTCAAAACAAATGTGGTCTTACACTTTGTGAAAGACAAAATAGACAAACGGATGAACACACTGCATGACCGCTATATCCCCTCCCTCTAAATTTTGTGAAATGAGGGGGAAAACGGTGATAATAAAATTTCGAAGAATAATCAGAGACCTGAAAGGGAAAGTCATTGGACGAAAGACGACCTTTCTTTACCTTTTCTATACTTTTAAGTTTAAAGTTATTATGACACCCTAGAAGATGTCAGGCGACATGTTGTTTTTCTATGTTTCATCTGATTATTATTATTCTATAGATTCTTCTTCCTCCCCTTTTTCTTCCCCTTCTCATCTTCTTCTAACAATTAATTTTGTCTGATCGATTAATTTTGAAATGGCTTGATGTAATCAAATACAACTTTGTATGTACTTAGATCAGCATTTGGAGAAAAGCTTTCTGTGAAAGAAATGATGAAAATGGCTTCCATTCAAACGAAAAGCCGCTATTTTACATCGATATATTGAGGACTGCATTTGTGGTCGAAACCCATGCTATTGAACTGTTAGTCCTCACGGGTATTTACCAGCCCAGTAGTCAGTACTTCGGTGCTGACCCCAAAGCCGATTTATATTGAAAATTGCAATATCCAAATTTGTGTGAATTTTGCTAAAAATTAAGGAGTGTCTCCCTCATGCAATGCTCTGTCCTTAGCTAAATTTCGACTTTCATTTAGAACATCTCTATTTTTTAATCTCTATCAGTTTTTAATATCTTTAAGTTTTATTATCTTCAAAATGTTTGAATTCTATCTGCACTGAAGAGACATAAGTTGTCGAAATGCAGAAACTATATCAATAAATTCGGAATTTAGTTATTAGTTCATATTTTATACAACTTTTCAATAATATGAGAGAAAGGAAATTTTCATAATGACTGCCATTTCCAAAACAGCTGCCAAAATACCTAAAATAATCAATTTTGGCCGATTTCAGTGAAATTAATGTAATGTAGATTTCGAAGCTGTAAAAGAGATGGAATCATCAAATCGGTTGTCTAGGATGACATCGGCTATTGCTCGCAATTGCAAATCTGGTTTCTTATCCAATCAAAAATTATACATTTATTGCTTTATGATTATTTCTTTTGCAGTTCATATTTAGAATTTAACACCAAAAAGTGATTCTAGTGTATATTAGAGCAAATGTTTTCAGACAAATATTATATTTAACTAATCTTTTACATTTCTACACGCAACGATATCAATTATACATAATTATATAAGTTTTTGGGACTAGTTTTACAGCACATTGATTGTAATGATTAACAACAGCTTTTAGTAGGTCAGCATTTTATGAACAATAATTATTGCAATTTCATCTGCTATATTTTCCAACATCATCAGTTAAGATTTTGTTCAAGGTAAAACTCTGATCCAGTTTCCAAGAAAAAATTCATTATTCTAATCTATTCATTACATATTTGCTTTAAATATTTACAGCAGCGGGCGTCTATTTATCCTGCCTTAACACAAAATTGATACGCCAAGCCATTTAGCCCACATCACTTTTTGAAACCTAGTGGTGCACCAAATGTTTTAGTTTTAAATTCTGAACCCATTTTCTCTATTCTTTGAAATGCAACAAAAACTGAGCAAAGCTTGATTTTATTTCCTAAATATGTATTTGTTTATATTTTCAATGTATTTATTAAGGAAAATAATCCGTACTATATATATGTCTGGGATCCGTCTACCGATTGCTTTAAAGCATCACCGATGGAAAAGCTATTTTATGATATTTTCTGAAAATTGAATAAGGTGTAACGATTAAAAGGACATTCTGTCGTTCCGTAATGTAATAAAAGGGTAAATGATAATTGCACACAAACTAGAGGTAAAAAAGTTAACAATAGTTTGAAATCAAAGCTACCTACCACAACTCTTTGTTAGTTTATCAGCACCAAGATCGTAACACGTTTCTCCTCCATTACATGGTGTAGGATTGTTACAAGTTCGATGCTTATTCGTCTTCCCATTACAATTGTTGGAACAGTCTTCCCAAACAGACCATGGTGTGTATCCGCCGTCGATTCTTTCTATAAATAATATTACACATGTGTTATGTTCTTTGTTGGTTTTACTGTGTAAATGAGAACATATCATAAACCTCAAATGGAAAGGCATCATGCATCAAGCTTACTTAAAGCATTGCCAATACGAAAAGCTTAATGTAGAAGTACTATATTAAGCATTTTCCATTAAAATCGAACGAAAACTTTAGGATGATAAAATTCAAGAGATAGAAATTAAAAATGATTATTCCACTGTATGATAGGTAATCATATTATGGTATCCCTTATATATAAAAAATGTTTCCTTTATTTCATTTGCAGAAAAGGTGACCAGTTACTGAACTGTACTTTAGCTGAAAAATCTGCAAGGTCTGAAATAAGAATAGCTGTGCACAAACATGTTGTACAAACATAATTATACATATCACAGAAAATCGGCCCAATAGAGTTGTACCTGCCTTCACAGACATATACTTTAATAGTTTAAAAGGTTTAATGTACATCATATAAACATTGAAAGGAGATGGTGTAAATGCACATGATACAATGGAACGACTCTTTTATTGTTATTCCTCATTATGTAGGATCTAAGTGCAAATCAGCTGTGATGAATTACCAGGCTGTTAGTGATTTCTTTGTTCGTTTAATCACTACTACGCATTTCAGTAACAGTTGCCATCTTATTGGGGATCCGTATTATTATGGAAATGTAGTGAATTTGTTAATATCATTTTCATTCATCTGTCGATCCTGAATATGGTTTACTCGCTTATATTAATTTGATAACTCATTTTATACGTGTAATATACTTTCATATAAATTAGACAAAGTAAGAACGTTTGTGTTGCTGTCGTACATGGAGCTGTCTGTAAACAGAATTAAGTTAAAATTAAAAGATCTTAGTAATAAATATGTGTTTGTACCAGTTGACAAAGCCTCTAACAACGTTTCTATTATTTGAAAGAAATACTACATCTATGTCCAACAAAATGAATTATCAAAGTCTAACACTTTCAAACGTACTAATTTTGAAGAAAAATCATTAACCAAACAGCAATTCAACGATACAAAAATGCTCCAAGTTCCACCCAAAGATAACACCTTGCCTACTATGTACTGGGTTCCTAAGCTTCACAAAAATCCCTACACACATCGTTTTATTTCGGCATCGAGTAACTGTTCTACCACTAATTTATCCATCCATTTAACCAGTGCGTTCACCTGTATTAAAGAGTTAGTTATCAAATACTCATAGTTCCTGGACTTGTGATGACATGATTAAGGCACTGAATTTTTTGCTGGACAATATTTTTGTTCGTTTTGGCAACACGGTTTATCGACAGGTCATTGGAATTCCCATGGGTACAAACTGTGCACCTCTCATTGCAGATCTTTTTCTGTTCTGTTACGAACGGGACTTTATGAAAAAACTACAGAATGGAACCGTACAAAACAGTGATCAACTTATTTCAATTTTCAATGATAACAGCAGGTACATCGACGATATCCTTACTATTGACAATCCCCAGTTTTTAGACTATGTCGACCTCATATACCCGCAAAAAGTGAAACTTAATAAAGCAAACGATGATTCTACATACTGCCCATTTCTTGATCTTACTATCATCATTGACTCTGGCAAAATTAAAACTAAAATTTATGATAAAAGGGATGATTTTGATTTCACAATTACTAATTTCCCTTTTCTTGATGGCGACGTTCCTGTAGCTCCATCATACGGGGTGTATATATCACAACTAGTACGATGCGAACGCGTCTGTTCTACTCTTGACGACTTTAATGAGTGTAACCTTACTATCACATCCAAACTTTTACAACAAGGTTACAGATTTCATAAATTGATTAACACCTTTAAGAAGTTTTATAGAAGATATGAAGATTTGATTTCTAAATATGGTGCGACTCGCAAACAGCTTATTACTAAGGGCATTTCTCACCCTCGATTTTATGGAAATGTTGTTAAAAATGTCAAAAACTGATAAAAAATCCAGAAAAACTGGAACGTAACTTACATTCT
>MJUU01007787.1:68656-132565 GCA_002080025.1 Modiolus philippinarum
AAGCAATTTTCAGGTTTGCCATGCCACTACTTCCTGTTTGCTGAAATAACTTTTTATTGTACCACTCTATGGATGAAAATTTTTGTCAAAGTTTTCTTGGCCTTTTCAACTGGGAATGATTTGATATTTTGTGTAAAGCTTCATGATGATGAGTTGTATCGTGTAAGCTATTTTCAGGTTTGCTGTGCCACTACATCCTATTTGTCGATACTTTTTAACTTTTTATTTTAAAATATTTTTATTAAACAAATGTTGACAATTTGGTACAAAGGAAGTGACTGCCTATTGCGGGGCCCACCTGCGTTCAGCAGTACCTCTAGTTTGTTATTAAGAATACACCAGATGAGTAAACAAGAGGCTCCCAAGAGCCTGTTATCCTTCCCTAGGACATAGCTGACATAGACAGTAATAGACAGTAATAGACTATTTATTATGTAAAACTTATCATTTCCAAGTATGTTGAAGACATTGATGTTATATTGTCAAAAAGCAAACTATTGTCTCCGCTGCCAGCCATATTGGACAGGGTGCAGACCTACTATATAGATATATATATATTCATATATAGTCACCTTTTTGAAAGAAAATAACTTAGGACCATTGTCCAAGTTTCGTTTAAATTGCCACGTAATTCTAGAAGATTTTTTATGTGTTTCAATGTTCAAGTAAGTTTCCCGCTTGCAGGCATCCTAGGAGAGGTGCGGACCTGATTAACATATTTCTGTAAGAGAAACCACCCAAGGGCTGCTTTGCACAAGTTCGGATGCAATAGGTTCTGCGGATTCTCGATTGGTGGACATCTTGATTAATGTGCAAATCTACCGAAACATTTTATTGAAGAGTAGTACACTACTGCATAAGAAACCATTAAAATTCCATGAAATGTCCATTAAAAATACCATTAATATGCCATTAAATGTCAAAATCCATTAAAACTACCAATTATTTTTTGTCAGAAACTAATTAATGGTTTTCTAAAATATGCCATTTAAATAAAAATTGATGGTATGAAATAATGAAAATACTATTAATTAATCATTAAATTGACTTAATAATTTCTCTTTTCATTAGATTAATGGGCATTATTTATTGTAGAAAAAAAGTAATCGCCAATAAAGCAGACACACATATCAAATTAATGACTACTAAATCAAATCAAAGTCAATTTCATTTCCATCATATTAACTGTTTATAATTTGATGGTTGTTTATTTAGTAAAACATATAAATTTATACCCATTAATTATATGATTTTTATATTAATGCCAATTACTTTACATAATTTATATATTAATGCCCATTACTGTGCATTGCTTATACATTAATGTCCATTGCTTTATATGATTTATGTATTAATGCCCATTACTTGACTTAATTTATATATTAATAAGAAAAAGAAGGGAAACGGGGAATGTGTCAAAGAGACAACGACCCTAAGGGGAGCAATAACAACTCAAAGCCACCATAAGATCTTCAATGAACGGTGAGGAAACCCCACATCCAGCGGTAGGTCGGAGTTGGCCCCTAAATAAAAGAGTAATCAAGTTCAGCGAAATAAGCATCTTCCTAGACTCCGATAGACATAAAGTGAACTAATGCCCATTAATTGACATGATTAATATATTAATGCCCATTTCTGTACATGATTTATATATTAATGCCCATTATTTGACATGATGTATATATTTATGCCTATTAATGGACGTTATATATGAATTAATGCCCATTACTACACATGATTAAAACTTTGTTCACCTCGCCTAGATCTATTACATGCATCAATACTAAACAATAAGTTCTATTTTTTTCTGTTGCTGACAACTGCATGGAGATAAATCTGCAATAGAATAACAGTAAATGGTTTGATATTCATGATGCCCTAATTGTACATTTCAACAGTGCATTACGTGTAATATATTTTTCCTTTTACCATTGTTTTACCACAGTGAACTCTAAAAAAATGTTGTATCCAAACATTACACTCTGAATAAAGATATAAACCCCCCCCCTTTTTTGGGGGGGGGGGGTCGTTATGTTTTACCATTGCCAGATATTTATTTATCATGATTATTATTTTCCTTCCATATCCATGTACTTTCATTATGCATGTCATGTGTAAATAACCTTAAGCCAAAAATATGCTTGTTTGAATTTAGATTCTTTGAGCAAATAAGGTAGGTAGGTAGCCTGGTAGGCAAAGTCATTTTATTTTTTAAAATAATTTTATCATGTTTATATAGACACTTTATGTCTATAGGAGACTAGGATGATGTTTATTTCGCTGAACTTCATTACTCTTTATTCAGGGGGTTATCCATAACCCCCCCCCCTTTCAAGTTAAATGGTCGGTCCCTAAGGAAACCTTAAACATACATATCTCTTGGCATTATATCCACATTGAAAATTACTTACGTTATGAATTTTTATGAAGTTAACTACTATTAACAGTAATATTTTTTTTTGCCTAGCGCTTTAATCAATTCGTAAAAACATCTATTATTCAATGAAGTATGTGCGGTAAGGACCTAAATCTGTGAATACATGTATTAAGCAGTAAATTTTAAACGAAAGTTACTGCATTTCCTTTCATAGCAACCCAAAGAAAATCTATTTGAATTCCCTGCAAAATTCGCTCTTTTTGTTTTGTTTTTGATACCCCCTTTGGGCCTCTATAAAAAGTCAAGTTGGTATTGATTTATCTATTTAAACGTCTTAAGTACCTACAGAAAAATAATTTGAAATTACAAACATCTTTTTTTACTATAGACCCCTGTTGAGTTTCTTCTTTATTGAAAAAGAATTTAATTGTTTGATTTATTTGTTTGAACATGCTGTAAGAAACATACAGAAAAATGTGCATCAAAATCTGATATCTGACAAAAAAGATTAAAAATACATCTTTTTTCATTTACAACCCCCTTTGGGCCTTTTTTCTAAAAAAAACAGTAAATCCTACATCAAATCAGTCAAAATACTTCAACTGCGCAATCTAATTATCAATAAAATAAAACAAAGCCCATCTGAATACAATAAAAAATTAAGTCAAATACGCGAAAACACCGTTTACGGTTCTGTTCCGTTGTTGGAGGAATTTACAACAAGGAAGTGATTTCCGGTTAACCAGACGCGTGACCAGACGACAAGTAGGCAGTTACAGTGTTCCAATCTTTTGCTGAAAATGGACGTTTTTGAACAATTTTGTTATTTATTGAAATATATATATATAAGAACGAGAAGCAAATAATTAAATACGAAGTTACTGTGAATTTTGATTCTGTATATGCGCATCTCTTCAGTGCAAATAAAATCGAAACGTTTGGAAGACAATTAAGTCAAAGATGTTAGAGAACAAATTACCAAATATGATCTAAATAGAAAGCCAAAATCAGCTAAAGACGGAGCTTTGCATGAGGGAGATACTCCTTAGTTTCAACAAAATTTACAAAAAATTGATATTGTAAGGTTCCAAATAGAATCGGCTTTCGGGTCATGACCGAATTACTGACAACTGGGCTGGTGAATACCCTCGGGGACTAATAGTCCACCAGCAAATTATCAATACCATTCGGTGATTTTTCTCTCGGACTGATCTTGAAAACAGTTGCACCCTATTCTGACTTTGATTCCTCATCGACCTTGATAAATTACAACTTGCTGTTGTCTTCAGTTACTCGATGTGTGTCATATTATTTTGACCCAAGTCATTTTCTTTATTCAGAATTTACTTTACTTTTATACGTAACGTTTAAAACTCCCGAGTTATAAAAACAGACCCGAGTGGGACACGAAACTCTTTTTTGATATTCTACCTTCTTTTGTACTATTTTAATGCTGCTGATGAGAGGTTATTCCTTGAAACATGTGTACAGAATAACGGAATTTAATGTTTTTAATGCAACTTTGGTATTTTTTGTATTTTGAATTAGCAGCTGTTATTATTTATTCTTAAAACGAATAGTTATCAATATTCATCCTTCAATAAAAAAAAATTGTGGTTTCCCAAACGTGATCAAAGTCAAATCTCTGTCCATAGTGAAACATAATTTGTCTCAATTTGTTGCAAAACTACAGAATAATGTCATCTTACACTTACACCTGGATCCAACATTAAGAATGCAGGACAATGGATTCGTCTAATAAAAATCTCAAACCAAGTTTTCTCTTATTAAACTTTTTTTTGTTATCAAGGTTATCAGGCTTTGAAAAACAGGCCAAATCATGTATTTAATAGAGTCATTTACAATGTTTGACAAAATGTTTATACTTTTTTTTAATTTATTAAATGAAAAAGGCAGACAAAAGGATGTTTGGCAATAAAATTGAGTCAATTCCACACCAAATTTGTATACCACAATATATGCAAGTGGAATAATTGTCGAAATACCTTAAATATTTAATAGACATCATCACATTATGCCGACACGGGCCACATTACTTCGCAGTCTTTTATATATGAAAAAGAAAGGAAATGGGGTAAATGTCAAGGAGACAACATCCCATATCCAGGTTAAAACGACAAAAAACAAAACAAAAATGTCAGATTTGTAAATTTACCAATCAAACATTTACCTGCGACCACGTTCCATGGGTTCTTCCTTCTCCCTCTTCTGCTGCCCAGAGTGTATGAATACCTATTTTTTGTGGGCACGGTACTTTGTGTAATCTTATATTTTTCAGGTTCCCTGTCAGGACATGTACAGTGTGCTGTCCATTTATAGAGAAAACACAGTTAACCTTACAGAACCAAGTTCAATACCAGATAATCACTTTTTACCGTGCTTGAATTGCCGTGTCCAACATCCAATTGAAGAATTGACATTGTAAGGAAATGGGTATGTCTTGGTCATATCATACGAAAACAAACAACAAACATCACACAGAAGTCTCTTTCTTGGCCCTACAATTGCAAGGAAATACATGTAGGAAGTGATTGTTTCCATGATTCACCTGGCACAGAGAACCAGAAGCAGACGTAAAGTTGACATGGGGGCACCTGAGGCATTGTTGGAGAACCGTCGTTGATGCGAAAGGAGGAGCTAAAAGTTTTAGTAACAGAGACTATTGCCATGTATCCTTTGAGTACTTCAACATACTTTAATATGCACATCTCGGGGGTTTATCAAGTGTATTTTGAAAAAGGAAGTTGTAGGCTTAGTTGGGAAGGGTTCACACATTTATTTTTATGGGGTGTCCATGGAATTCAGTTTTATTTCATTTTCATTTTGTGTGTATAATTTCTATGACCATACTACTTTCATTAATCAAGTAAATACTATACAATCGGGCATACTTTTTTATTTAACAAGCATCTATTTAAACACTAGATAAAACAATTATAATATTTCAACTTCAGCAAAGACACCTAGAAAAAAGAAATTAATATGAAGAATTCAGTATCAATAATTAAATTCTAAAAAAAAAACTTTATTATTTATTTGAAAATTGTTGATGTACACTTTGAGGGAGGGTAGAGGGTTTGCAAAAGTGTGTGTCTTGCACACTTTGGAAAATGGTTGACAAATATGGATGACCCTTAAAAACACTGTACTTTATATGGAGGTTTCATGTTGTTGGTAAGAGTTTTTTGTAGGCAGTTGTTCATTAAAAAAAGACCTCACTCATGCAGATTTGACTATATATATTTTTGATTTTCAACAAGATATAAACATCATTAGTATAAAGCGCATTAAAGTTTGTCTACAGTATGGCAAGTACATGTGTTAATGTCAGTTGTTTGAAATATCGTGCCATTTAAGAGATTATGGCCATTGAAATTACAAACACACCAGGTATTTAAGGTGTTAATGGCCATTAAACTATTAAACCTGCAATTAAAGTTCTTAATGGCCATTACATTGTTCTGTGTACCCATTACTTTTTTCATGGTCATCCAACAAAAATAATTGTTATTTTAATGCCTATAAAAATACACCAGACAAAAAAATAATTGTTAATTTAATGCCAATTAAAATATGGCTTACAAAATTAATTGATGTTTTAATGGCCATTAAAATACAGCAAATGAAAAATTAATGCCCTTTAAAATACAGTAATGGCCATTACATATCTCGAAAAAGTAATGGTGCTATAATTATGGTAACAATTAATGCCCATTTAACTATTGGTAAAAGAATTCATGCCCATTAACCCCTATCTAAGAAAAAATAATGGCCATTATATCCATTTAATTTAATGGCCTTTACCTAATAAGTCATGCCCATTAATGAAAAAATTAATAGTCAAAATTAATGGCCATAATTTTCAGTTCATGCCTTTTTTTAATGGTTAATATTAAACTTTTTAATGGTAAAGAAAATCAATTTAATGGACAAAGCCCTTAAAAGTATACCATTAAATGTAACTATATTAAATAGACATAATTTAATGGGTATATTTCATGGTACATTAATTGGTATTCTTACAGTAGTGGCATTCTGCCTAATTATTTTAATTTTTTGCCAAGTAGTTTTAGATATGTGAATAAAAATACAATTTACTTTCTGTGTATGGCCATTTAAACAACTTACGTCACTTGAGTCGTAAGATTAAAACATAAGAAATAATCAAAAGGTTCTAAAATGGAAGCCAAAATCAGGTAAGGACAGAGCTTTGAATCAGGGAGGTACTCTAAATGGTTTACTCAGAGTATTGAATGTTAAAACATGTCCCCATTTTGTTTAAAGGACAATGGTTATTAAGTTGGATTTCAATTGACCCAATGTTTTAGGGGAGAAGATTTAGGAATGAAGAGTTAACGGACGGCTGACGAATAAACTGACGTGATGATAAATAAATCATCTTTGCTATAGCTAGGTGAGCTGAACAATTACTAATTTTGTTCCAACAATATAAGGTACAATATATATGGTGAATGGAGGTGTGGTATAACAATAGTGAAGTCAAAATTAACACTTTATACAGCATTTTAGGGTGTTTGCTACTCCATTTCAAAATAAATAGGATCTCAAATAAATGAGATTTCTTTTTTAGAAAATTTAAAAAAGAAATAATTTAATCAAATGATTGATAGGTTGATCTATCTTTTTTTTAGATATAAATGATTGAAAATTTCACGGGAAACTGATCTCCTTTGAGTTTTTCTTCATTGGATTAATATTAGCAAGGTTTAGACCATGAATGAATGAGACGGAATTAAATTTGATGAAATTTTTACAGAATGCTAAAAAATGTATAAAATGAAATTATGGGAAAAAAGAGGGTGTCCATGGGCAAAACGTTTTAATGCTTTTAAATGGATATAAACAGAGGATTACGAAACTCTGACAGCTGACAGAAATCTCAAATCGTGAGAAGCAAACCTCCTTAATTCATTCTCAACTTCTCTACGAAATATCTTCCGATTTTCCCTTAAAATCTTGATTTAATATTATATTCTGTTGTTTTGTAATACAGTGACTATGGACTCTCGTTAAAACATATTCAAATTTTTACATATAAAACGTCAAAGCAATAGCAAAAATGAAAAAAAAACTAACCAGACTCAAAACTAAACACAGATCAACATTGATATTGATCAAAATATTTATAATACTTTTGAAAATTAATGGATAGCAATCGATGACTTTTATGGTTGAAAATTTTTTTTTTTACACAAAATGCAGTGCAAATGACACTTGAAACCATTAATAAGAGACGCAAACATCCAAGTCAACAGTTGAAATATGAAAATAAAATGTCTCTGTCGAACAGTAAAATGCTTAGTAAAAGGTGGACTCCATGGAAAAGTCATCTTCTATTAACTGATAAAAAAGAAACTTATTTATTTATTTATTTATTTTATTTATCTATTTTTTTGAATATTTTGAATGTTTATTTATTTATTTATTTTATTTATCTATTTTTTTTTAATATTTTGAATATTTCATTACATAATTAATATCTGCAGTAACCATCATCAGTCACGGTATTGATCACGGATGGGCACCATTTTTGCAACAAAATTTCAATATTTTTTTTCAACAGAATATGACACTTCTCATTTTTTTGAACTTTTTGAATATTTTACTTTGAACTTCCTTTCACAAAAGTTCTTTTTAAAATTTTTGTCAAACAATAATTAATATCGGATCAGCGTTTGTACTTACGCAGGAACGACAATATCTATTCATGATAAACATAATAAATGGGAAAATAGTCATATTTGAGGCAGAATAACCTAACTTTACGCAAAAAAATACAATCATTTTGATGAAAATGATGAAAATCTTCAGCAGAGTACTATATAAACTAGTATATATAAAGATCAAAGAACAAAGCGACAACACCGAAAATCCAGCTGTGCCAGATTCAAAGGATACACACTCCTTAACCTGATTATAGACAACATAATAAACAAAGTGAATGACATAAAAAAATAATTTAATTATTTGTGTCATTCACTTTGTTTATTATGTTGTCTATATATATATATATATAATCAGCTAATACTTATTGAATATTCCTGGAAAAGTAACATGAAAAGACAAAGCCAAAAGATGCGCGATATTATTTTCAAGAAACATAAATTATACTGGCAAAGTCCTCTTACAATCACTGTCATCCTTTGTCCGACTTAAGGACTAGTGTCTTAAGCCATTGGACGGTCACAAAACATAGAAAAACACACGGCACTCCCCAAGTCAATTGTAAGAAGACTTGGCATTATAAAAAGTGAGATGTAGGCACTATAAACAGCTGGTCAGAATGAAATTTGGAAATAACAAAAATAAGGAATGCCAAAATTTGAAAATATGATAGAATATCCATATGAGAAATTCTCTCGCCGACAAGGATACCCATAATTGAAATATACAGAGAGCATGGATCTCTCTTACGGGGAATCTAGTTACAAACTCCACACTGCAGAAGAAACAAACTCCACACTGCAGATGAGACAAACTCCACACTGCAGAAGAGAATAACTCAAGTCTTAGAAAAACAATGACACATACTTCTACAAGAATCATTTGCATCATGTAAGAAATGCAATCCGCCATCAAATAAAAAAATCTGGAAGAATGTTCAAATGTAAAAACATACTGAATGCCAATGACTACGCTATAGGATCATACTATGGCTATTATGTTGAGGCTATTTATAGAAAATGAAAAATCTTACCAATACAACAGATCAGTAACACCAGAACTTTCATAATTGACTTCTAGTGCCGAAAAGCATCCATTTATCTACAATTCAAAAAACAAAAACTGAGAAAAATTTTACTGAACGAAAAAAATGTAAGAAACAAAGATTGCCAAATACAATGGGAATTTCGAATTTTAAATTAATGGAAACCTCAAAAATCTTCTTATTCATAATGTGAATTCTTTTTCACCGTTCCGTGTATTTTATAATATTAACTTACATTATACTTATCTATCTTCGGTCCAGGCGGAACATAACCACCATTCAGATTTTCTCTATGCGTTTGACAACTAAAAATTCCATGAGTTACTAGTAATGACATGTAGGGACGCAAATGTTCATGTGTATCTTTTAATTTATTAAAGTTAAGTCAGTTGCTGTTTCATCATTGGTCGGCATTTTTTCACGCATATTTACCCCATATTCCATATGACTGTGGCTACATAACAAAATGTACATACCACTATCCTCTGTAATGAAATGTAATTATGCAAGCAGTTTGGTTACTGGTTACAAACATATTCGCTTAATAACCTATTTACAAATAAACCAAGTAATATAAATGTATATATTTCATGACATTTTAATCATTTTTCTTTGAAAATATTACTTTTCCAGGAAAATTCAATAAAAATTGGTTAATTACTAAACTTTTCCAGGTATTTTAATAAATATTAGACGATGCTTAAAGTCGACAAAAACTTCGTTTGTCACAATTTTTATTGAAACAAAAACAAAATAAAAAACGTTAGACCATTAATAATTTACGTGGGTTTATTTTGCATACAATTGTAAATGCACAAAAATGATATTTCTACCAATGTGTTTGTTCCACAATATCATTGTATGTAATATGATATAGATAAAAATAGCTCTTTTTATTACAATTTCAGTGCGCATTAAACATGACATTAATTCACCATTAAATATTAACGTTAAATGTTTTAAATTTCTATGCACAACACATATTTAATGCTTTAACGGGAACATGCAATTCAATACTACTGTAAAACCTAATTGCATGCCGTAGTTGCTTTTGAAGCAAGTGTTTATTTGGCTGATTTCACTAATTGTCACGTAATTATAAACAGATATAACGCTTTCTGTCATATTTCCAGTTTGAATTAAATGATATTAATATTTATAGGATTTTGATATGACTTTATTGTATTTTTATTACATATTAAGACACTAAGGATTATTCAAAGCGTTTATTTCTCCAGAATCTTTAATTAAATTGAAATTTTAAATATAACTATGAAAAACACGTGTAGGATTTAATTGGAGAAATTTTTCGAGTTTTATATTCAAAATGATGCCCATAGATTTTAAATTCCGGTAAAAATTTAACATAGAAGAAAAAACACCTGCCGTTGGGTATGGGGTTTCCTCACCGTTCATTGAAGATCTTATGGTGGCTTTGAGTTGTTATTACTCCCCTTTTGGTCGTTGTCTCTTAGACACATTCCCCGTTTCCCTTCCTTTTCGTATTATAAAAAGAAATGTTTTACGCAAGGTAAAACGAGTGGAATGAGAAGAAAATTAGGAAAGGGGGAGGGGTAATAAGAAAATTACCAGACACAATTGTCAAAAACCACAACCCAAGAGACAAAAATGCAAAGCAGACAGTAACCCACAGGAAAATTATCGACCGCAATCTTGATTTGGTACAGGTATTTCAAAAGAAATGGTGGCTTTGACAAGTTTTATTACGAGTCAAATCTTCTCTACCATTGTGGTAATATCCGGAAATAATAGCAATTGCTATTGACGGATCGTAAGGCATTGAAATATCATTCCAGTACTACGTAAAATGAGGTCGTAATAGATCTGCTGGGCGGATGATTGGTAAATGTCATTTTCTTAACCTAAAATAATCCAAAAACTAGTTGAAGTATGAAAGTTCTTCATTGGTGACATTAATTAGTAGCTTCTGAAAAAGTTGTATGAAAATGAAAAGGATATATAAAAATCGCCAAATTCCCTGTATTATTTTATCAAGATGACTGAAATTGGATTTATAATCTAAAAACATGATATCAAGTCTAGCCCTCTGACAGATCTAGTTTGACTACAGAAATGCATTTTTTAAAATTTTTTGTACCACATTTACTTGTGACATTTTTAGGTTTAGTTATTCGTATCACTATCTTATTATTTGAAACGTTCTCATATTTCCTATACAGTGTATTTGATTGTTTGGAAAGATGATTCATTCACAGCAACTCTTCCGCAAGTGTTATTTAATCCATTCATGTAACTTACATTGTATAACGTCCATACAATATCATCGAATTCAGTTCAAGTGAATCTAATATGGTTATTTAATATTTCATTTTTATGATACAACCCATCGAAGAAGCACATATATATATATTTGAATTATGATCTACGAAATAAAATTCAGCAAGCATTCTGGGAATTTTGAACAGCAATTCATTTCCCCGGCTGACACTATATTTCAGTAGCCGCAAAATTAAGTAACATCAGAAAGACGGAGGAATTACAAACATTAAAATCCCCTTTAAAGTCAAAGTCATTGGACTGAAAAACTCAACTTGAAGTCATCCCTCCAGAGGTTTACGGTCGACATCACCATCTTGTGGACCGCTATGGGATACCTGTTTCCCACATGACAACAGATCTTTCCCTTTAAAGCTTAATTGTTGTTTCCTCTACCGGATTTGACATGTTCAACACGGCGGCTGTCTTATAAGAAGCAGGAGATGCTAACTCTACCGGTGCACCTGATCTCACCCATGGTTTTTTATTGGGTCCGTGTTGTTCATATTTGTGTGCGTGTGTCTTCATTTTTTCTTTTCTGTGCCGTACTCATGTGTCTCTGTTTTTTTTTTTTTATCCTTTTTTGTTTCTGGTTTTGCCATTGTCATTGGATTGTTCGCTTTTGGATTGACGGTTCGGTTCTCACTTACTTAACAATTACAAATTCCATGAGTTACTAGTATTGAACTGTAGAGACGCAAATCGAACGCACCCGTAATGGCACCCGTAATGGCGGCGCCCATGAAAATTTCAGGAGGTTAAAAAAATCTACTTTTTGTCCACCAAGATGCCTAAATATGTTATGCAAACTACATAAATATACAATATTATGTCAAATAGCAACATTTGAACCTTTGAACTGTGAAATATGGCCAAGTGTGGTTCATTCAGTGACACAGTGTGATGACAACGACAAACAATACGTGGTTTACATTGATGACCAAGTGAATAGTTTATTATATTTACACTACACTACTTAACTTTTACTATGTCTTTGTAAAGTTTGACTAGGAGAATGTCGACCACGGAAATTGTATCAGAATTAAAGACATTGATACTTGGAATTGATAGTAAGGTAAATGGATTTTACTCACAGTTAAATGATGTGTCCACATCAATAAACTCAATTGAGAACAAGTTATCTGAGATGTCCCTAACCATAAATGAGGTAAAATCAGACATTAGTCCTGTAAAACTTGATCTTCAAAATACAAAGGAAGATGTAAAAACATTGCGTCACAGTCATGATGAGCTAGAAAGGGGGGTCCAGGCTATGGATGTACAGTTAAATGAGTTAGCTGAAGCTAATCAGCTTGAATTGGTACGAAAAAAACATTGAAAAAAAGTTTGAAAAATTGCGTGAGCAACAAATTCTCCTGGAGAAACACGATAGAAAGTATAATATTTTAATATATTGGCTCCATCAACCGAAAAATGAAAATGTCAATGATACTGTGTACAACTTTATGATCAATGATCTTAACATTTATCCTGGAAAAGCAGATAATATACCTATTGCTAAGATCGCCCTCGACGAAGTCCTGATGCCATCATTGTCCGTTTTATTCACTTTTGTGACCAGCAGCTTGTAATGTCTAGGGCTGACAGTTAGCAGGTAAATGAATAAGGATGCTGGACGATATACCAGTAGTTATGAAAAAAATGCAGACACGAACTATCAAACACTGCATACAGGTTTAGTACTGATGAAAAGTTAAAAACTAGAATCAGAGTTCAGGGTACACTTCTCAAATTAGAAACTAGACTTAATGATAGAGATACTTGGCAATTGCGAGAGGAGGTGAAGTCCCATCAGGTTTCCGAATAGATTCATGACGTACGTACTATTTTTTCCAGGAATTATGTCACGATTCTCATTTTCTGTTTGTTATAATGTTTAATAAGTACTATATATCTTATTGTCATGTATTAAATACTAGTGAAAATAACATTTTTCATTTTATATTTTCTAGGAATGCACATCATGTATGGTGAGTACATGCTCAAAGCTTGACTGCAATGCTTTCTTTTTAGTTTTTGCTAGCTTTGTTTTGCTATTTATTTTGTTTTGCTTTTGCATTTTGCTTTGAATTTTGCTTTTTGTTGTGCTCTGTATTACATGTACTTAACTACTTGCAAGTAAAAAAATTTAATATACACACAAAAGAAAGAAAAAAAAACAAAACAAAAAAAAACAGTCTAGGTGTTTTTCAGATATCTGTAAAGGTTGTCAAGTCTCATGTAAAAAGTTAAGTGGTGTATGCATGTGTCTAGGCTGATCGACAAAAAAAATATCCTGTGTTGTCCCATTTAATGAGTAATGTGATTTTCAGAAATAACAATTTCAGTGCCTTAATTACATTGTATGGAATGGAATTAAATGCATTTACTTGGAATAACATATGAGGTGTCATTCGAATTACAACCACCTTATTATTTAAATATAAAATGTTATGTAACCCCTCTACCTCAAAATGTATCTTGCTAAGATATATCCTTTAATATCCAGCTAAGATCTATACATTATCCCCAGCAATTTAATAATTTAGTGACTAAGTAACATGTAATGTACCATTTAACATTATTATTTCATTTAACTGATTATTGGGTGATGTTAAAACATTGCCATATTATTTCAAAATGCCTAGTCCTATATATTTCCTATATTGAATACATGCTCCAGCTCCAAAATGTTGCACAATAGCCCTAAAATGAGCCTTTATAACTAAATTAGCAGAGTTTGAACAGCTGGACCATATAAATATATAAAATCAATTAATTCTGCGTGTATATTATTGGTATGATATTGTCCAATACTGTGGATGTTCTTGGTTATTGTATAGGTACAATGTATCTCAATCCAATATTACCAGTATTTCAGTACTTTACTATTTACCCAAGTCAAGTTTGAGATTGAGTTATCCTTCTTGGCACATGACTATTGGAAAAATATAAATTTAGTGAAATGTCATAATGTCTACAGTTAACATACACATGTGCATGTCCAGACATCTGCAGATATTGATACATTATTTACTACAGTATAATTTTGAAATGTAAGTCTATGTAGAATATTCTTAATATAATTAATTTCAATGATGAAATACATGTATGTCAAGATAAATCACTCCAACACTTGAAGCAAGTATTGATTTGGGCTATCTTTCTTGGGATACAAAAATTGGCGATCCAACTCTTTTGATCAAATTAAAATTCATACAGACTTACATGAAGAAATCATAATCACTGATAATATAGTGTAAATATATGTATTATATTTTCAACAATGAACTTCTACTAAAATTTTGATCCAGGGTGTCAGTTAAATACATTATTTTTTTATATCTTGCATTTGGGTGGACAGGTATTATGGCGTTGCAGCGTCTTTTTCTGTTAAACTCGTTTTTGTGTTCTTGACCTGCGTTTTTTTATGGTAATGCTTGTTGATATATGTTTGTTTGTATGTAAGAGTGATGTGAGAGATACTAATTTTGTCCTGTTAATATTTTATATTTGTATGTTGTCATCCATTGTTGTCTTATCCCCAATTTAATCATGATAAGTGTCCAACAATACCGAATTAGTATTGGATCATGGAATTTGAGACAGAGTAAGAAAAATGATGTTACATTTATATTACATTATATTAACTTAAGTAAGTTACAATACATGTACTTATTTTGTACTTGTATTACAGTAATAGAAATGTGTCAATCTCAGTACAAACTGGCACTTGTTATATTTTTACTGCTATTCATTTCTGGAAATGTTCATCCAAATCCCCGTCCGCATCAAAATAATCTTTCAATATGTCATATAAATTCAAGAAGCCTACTTGCATTGGATAAGGATACAATGAGTACTACAGCCGAAATTGATGAAACTGAATCAATATTATCTACAAAGGAAAAATTTGATATTGTTTGTATGTCAGAAACTTGGCTAAATAGTAACATACTTGATGATGAAATAAATATAGACAATTATAATTGATACAGACGTAATCGCGAAAATGATACTGGATATGGGGGTGTCTGTATTTATGTATCAGGATCAATTAAATCTAAAAGATTGAAAAACTACGAAATTGATGATATTGAATTAATATGGGTTGAGATTCAAGTTGAAACTTTCAGGTTCTTAATTGGTTCCTGCTATAGACCACCAAATCAGTCAGCTAATATTAGAAATGAATTCTTAACCAATTTCAGGATTCTATTGATACTATTAAGTCAGATGCACCTGATTGAATATTAGTTCTTGGTGATTTTAATGATACATGTATAAATTGGTATGATAACCACCAAAACAGTGAACTTCGTAAACAATTGTTTGAATTGACAGTTTCAAGAAATTTAGATCAATTAATTAATCAACCCACAAGATATTCTGAAAATACAGCAACCTTGCTGGATTTGATTTTCTGTGATGTTCCACATATGGTAACTGATTCTGGTGTTACTTCCCCTCTATCTGATTTAGATCACTGTACAATATATTGTAAATTAAACATTCAAACTTATAAGCAACATGCTTATTCTCGTAAAGTTTGGGATTACAAAACTGCAGATTTTAATGATTTAAATAATGCCCTACTCTCTGCCCCTTTCGACAATGCTTACCTCGTTTATGATGATATAGATGATATTGTTGATTATACATAAAAATTAATAATTTCAGTTTTACATGAATACATACCTAATAAGGTAGTAACTATTAGACCACAGGATAAACCATGGATGTCAAATGAGGTCAGAAGGGCCTTCAGATTTGGAGACAGAACTTTCCCAGAGATGAAAACAAATTGCGATTTATAGTAGCTCGAAGAGAAGCCAATAGAGTGAAACCCGATGCTATTAATAGGTATACTGAAAACACTATCAATAAACTTTCCGAAGATAAATTAAATGCCAAAAAATTCTGGTCACTTAGTAAATCCATTTTGGGTTCTAAATCACAACACTGTATACCACCCAAATGTGAAAATTAGGGCACAATTTCATATAAAATACAAAAAGCTGAATTATTTAATACACTATTCTTTTCTCATATGAGATTAGATAACACATATCCCAACCCCTTCCCCCATTTAACTTGCATTGTAATAATACATTAAGCCTTTTGCAAACAGATGAGAATGAAGTATATGCTTTACTGTCCAAGATTAATGTCGACAAATCTTCAGGTGCTGATGGGTTAAATAATATTGTTCTAAAGAACTGTGCTCAGTCTTTATGTAAACCATTCACAAAAATATCTAACTATTGTCTGTCAAATGGAGTATTTCCATCAATGTGGAAAACATCTAATATTTGCCCTGTATTTAAAAGTGGAGATAAACAAATCAAAACTAACTATAGACCAATAGCATTATTTTATAGTATTATTTTTAAAGGACTATATGAGTATATATATTTGATTGAAAATGATCTCCTTATTGAAAATAATAGTGGCTTCAAGAAGAATGATTCAACTGTAAATTTGCTTGTCAGTATGATCCATGATATATATACATCTATTGAAAATGTAGGTGCTGTATTTATGGATGTTTCTAAAGCCTTTGACAAGGTTTAGCATGATGGATTACTTTTTAAACTAAAGCAACTAGGAATTTATGGAAGTTTGTTTCAATGTCTTGAAAAGTACTTGTTTAATCGATCACAAAAAGTTGTTATAGGTGGTAAATCTTCAAAAGTTCAACATACAAACGCAGGTGTATCCCAGGGCTCCATATTAGGGCCCTTATTATTTTTAGTGTACATAAATGATATAAATGAGAATATTGAAAGTGACATGAAAATCTTTCCTGATGACACACCATTATTAAAAGATATTAATAGTTTAGATTCGTTTAATGTATTAAATAGAGATCTTAATAATTTAAGTAAATTGGCCTCTCAGTGGAGAGTAACCTTCAATCCAAATAAAACTGAATATATGATATTTTGTAATAAAAATAAAGAAATTCCTCATCCTGATCTTATTTTAAATAATGGGATCTTAAATCAGGTTAATGAACACAAACATCTTGGCTTAATTATGTCTGAAAATTTATCATTGAGTAATCATATTACTACAATATGTAAGAAATCAAACAAAAGATTAGATATCATGTTTAGAATGAAAAGATTTTTACCAAGAACGTGTTTAGAAAAGTTATATAAAATTATAATTTTACCAATTCTTGACTACTGTGATATATTATATGATAACTGTCTAAAAAGTGAAAGTGATCTTTTAGAAAAAGTACAAAGAAGAGCTGCAATTCTTATAATCGGTGCTTTTAAAATAACAAAACACAAAGTTTCATTAAATGAACTTGGACTAAATTTTTTTATGACAAGGCGTAAAATTCATAAACTTATTCTATTCTTTAAGATTATTAACCATAAGTGTCCCAATTATTTATTTGAGTGTTGTCCCTTAATTACTCATAACACACAAAATTATAATTTGCGTCGCATGGAAAACATTTTACCCTTGCATGGACGCACAGTTAAATTCTTATCAACTTATTATCCATCAACGATTAAAGAGTGGAATAATATTCCAGCTAATTACAAATTATCAGGTTCTTTAAATGTATTTAAAGAAAAAATTAATAAATATTTCTGCAATAATAACAGCAAAAAATGTATTCCTATGGTCATGGTAGGAGTAAAATGAACTATACTCGTATTAGACTCGGCTTGAGTGGTTTAAATGATCACTTATTTAAATATAACTTAATTCCCTCTCGGCTATGCAATAGATGTAATACTAAAAAGCCTGAAACTATTGAGCACTTTTTTATTCAGTGTGATCGATATATAAGATTTTTATTCTTTCAAAAAGTAAGAGCATTACCCTGTCCAAATGTAAACTTGATATCTTTTAAAGAAATTTTATGCAATTATTTAGTTAAAATCTTTATATTTGGTAATGATGATTTTTCTCAGTATGTGTTTGAATTTATAGAAAACACTAAGTGTTTTATGTAATTTATTTTTACAAACTTGTATTAGATCCTATTTGACTATACTACATTGTATGTGTGAGTATGTGAATGAGAGTTGTATTGTATTTTGTCTTGTGTTATATTGTTTTGTGTGTTTATGTTGAGGAGAGCAACTTTGTAGCCTTTGGGCTGTTTGTAATCCTCGTAAAATGAATAAAGCATTAAATTAAATTAAATTAAATGTTCATGTGTATTTTTTAACTTGGGGCCCTCTTAAACTTATTCTGAGGTATGACCGGAGCGCATTTTTGAAGGCGAAATGGAGATTTCAAGTTTCAAGAACAAAAATTACAGCATTGTTCCATGGCTCTGTTCTACCGTATCTTTGTAGAAACTTTGTCTCATTTGCATTTTCTCTATGATATTTCATTGTTTATTGATGGGTGATTTCTAATTTTTGACAAGTAAAAGTATTAAAAGAAGTCAAACGTACTACTGTTTCAATTGAGTGAGCAAATTACAATAAACAATCAGCTACTTTAGAGATCTTTTAGAAAAAATGTATGCCTCAATGACTGTGTGATGGGTGCTGTCAACAGAGCAGGACATTCTTATCCCTCTGGAGATCCTCAGTGTCATGGTAGTTCATACAGAAAGTGCCTTCGTTTTGAATGATGAGTTTTTATTTCTGTGCTTTGTAGCTGTCTAACTTCATTGTTTTCTGTGTTCTCGTTTTGGCAATGACAAATACCGCTCCTTTGTTCCTTCGGTATTTTACTTTTATTTTACTTTCGTTGTTTTAGATCATAGCTGCATCAGTTTTGGAAAAAATACAAAAAAATCTATTATGCCGTCAACCATACGAACACCGGTAATAAAATCGAATTCGATCTTTGACTCACATACCAGATATTAGATCAGGTTTTTTATGGCTTAGAACGCTTTGAAAATGTAAAATCTTCAAAGGCTGAAAACTCCATGACAAAACTCGAACCTAATAAAGAAGTCTTGATGGTAAACTAATAAAACAAATATAAGAATGGTTTAAATTATAATATCGGAAAACTTCTATTTCACTTCAATTCTACAATCCATTACCCAAAACTTCATTAAAAACAGTAGTAAGAAACAAAACTCAAACTATAGGGTCTGTAAGTCTCGTCATGTGACTCACGAGAATCCACGATAAACAGGCAATTCAAAAACTGTTCCCGCCAAAACATGACGTCTGAGCATTATGACGTTCAATTTTTTGTTTGAAACGTCATATATCTTTGTTTGAAATGTAACTTCCGGGTACAATTTTTGATCCCGGAAGTTCCAAAATTGTACGAGACTTACAGGCCCTATATCTGTAAATGGTACATATTAAATACGACAGGGAAATCTAGTGCGGCGCTAGCGAATGAATGAATGGACAGAGCGTAAACTTTTCCTTTGAATGCCACGGATAGGGGAATAAAAGGTAAAACAATTCCAAGTAATAGGAGAGATACGAAACATTAAAACAAATATTTAGTTATAATGATAACGTCTTGAGATGTATGCTTTTTTTTTTAGCTAAATTTCAATAGAAATAAGAATTCCAATGTATTTAAAAGTAAATCAAGGAAAAGATCCTCCGACAATGTGTAGAAAAAAAAAGAATCAAAATAAGCACGAATGCTTTTGTATCTGCACAAAATTCTCTTTGCAACTTTAATATTTAATTTCAAGTATTTCAATGTCTTTTTAAATTTTGCAAAGTGGTTTGTTATATAAATAATGCATCTGTATTTGCAAAAAATTAATCGTAATTTACTGGTAGATATAATATAGATAAATCAGTATTTGATAAGACGTGGTTTGTGCTCTTTGCATGTCATATCATTATCTATATCCTAAGTGCACTTAAATACTACAGATAAACAATTATGCAATTATTTTTACATCCATTTTCTGAAAAGTTGAATCTTTGTAAATGTTCTTGGTAAAAAAACAAAATGCCGATGTTTCCGTAAATTCAGTTTCTGCATATGTCCATTTAGGTAAATTATGCCTCTTCGGTGCAGATCAAATCAAAATAGTTGGAAATCCATTTACCAAAATATGTGTAAAAGCTTATTGAGAACAAATAACAAAATAGCAAGGTTACTGTGAATTTGGATTCTGTATATGCGCATTTCGACAACTTATGGCTCGTCAGCGCAGATTAACTCGAAAAATTTGGAAAACCATGAACCAAAATGTGTGTAAAAGCAAATTACCAATAGGACCTAAATAGACCATAATGGTAACTACAATGTAATAACATTTCACGCTTAAGAAGTTATTTCTAACCGAGAAGAAAAAAAAATCCGTTACAATTTACCGAACAGCTACTCAACAGAACTCTAGCAACCTTATTTTTACTAACTACATGAATGAACATGTCACTGCCAATTTTCCGATGGTTTATAGATGTGCTGAAGAGAAATTTAATATATCAGTTTAACCAAAATTGGTTAGAACAAATAAATCGTTCACCAAATTGTTTAGGCTATAGGATTTTTAAGACGTCAATAAATTTTGAAACATGTTTTTCAATATTCGCCTCCAGAAATAGATCGATATCCTGTCGTTTTAGATGTTAAAGTCACAAATAACCTTTTAAGTGGGAAGATGGCAAAGTATTGAAAGATCAGAAAGGAAATGTAAAGTATGCAATTCTTAGAATCTGGAGGATGACTATCAGTATATCATATTTTGCAAAGCAATCTCTAATAATAGGAAGAAAATAACCTTCTTTCCTTTTATCTCAACTAAATATTTATAAAATTTTAAACTTATTTGAATCAGAAAATGTCAGTGTCTAGCATAAAATCTGTAGATTCATTTCATTTATTAATGTGAAAATCCAACCTCCTAGTTAGAACATTATATTTGCCTTCTTTGTAATATGTTTAATGACATTTAATTTGTGCACATGTGTTTTGTGTATTGTTCTCTGGAACTTACGTGTTTATGAAAATAAAGTCAGTTCAGTTTTCTACCCGCTTTATCCTTTGGCCTCTTGGA
The DNA here is from genome assembly GCA_002080025.1 of Modiolus philippinarum. NCBI lineage: Eukaryota > Metazoa > Mollusca > Bivalvia > Mytilida > Modiolidae > Modiolus > Modiolus philippinarum. The sequence continues at coordinate 90,056 of MJUU01007787.1, forward strand.
TTTTGACAATTACGTCAGGTAATTTTGTTATGATCCCCATTTCCATTATGGTGGAACATCCTACATATGATCAGTATGGATAGGTAGCTTTCATAGATTGACTATTTTAGTTTTAATTGACTTGAATTAATTCAATACGAGAGTTAACAATAAGAGGATATGGAATAAATGCACACGAGACAAATTTAAACTCACTAGTAATATGATTGTTGCAGATGGCAATTTCGACAACTTAAGTCACTGCAGTGCACATAAAATCATAATATATCTTAAAATCTAAGGATGTAAAAAAAAACATGGCAATGAGAAATACAACGATATCCAAGCCATAAAAAAACAATCAGTTTCACAAGGAAGATTATAATGTTACACTTAATTTTAAACAAGATAAGATATTGGTAAACCCTCGATTGTTCACATACCTGTAATACCTGTACAATTTTGAAAAGGATCATTTTCAAACAAACAAAAACAAAACAAAAAGATGCGTTTATGTTTATGAATTTTTTTATTTCATTTTATAGGGTTTGTTTCTTTGGATTCTTCTTGTCGTAAGCTCTCAGGATCACCATTAGCCCTTTCTGTTTCTTAGCAATATGGAAAATTGGGAGGGGGATCAAAACTGCTCATGTACTAGATAATACACAGTTAGGTTTTCATTTGATTTTAATTGAATTAAACAAATGCCTGTCAATATCTAGAGACATACAGAGATTAGCAACTACTCGAAATCGTTAACCTCCGCTCTAGAATCCGTTGAATTTTTAGTCAAAGTTTACCTGTACGGGCACAATGTTCCGATGGTAAAGTTATTGTTCGTCGTTTAATAATTGTACTAACCTGATATTACAATTAATATCCATGACAATTTATCAATATTCAATAAAAAACGTTTTGTTGGCATTTCTGTACAGTTTTAATTAAAATTACAGGTACTGGAAATTAAAAATCGACTTACCCCACGGGAAGTCTCGCACACGCGTGTGATTACCGATTTTTACAACGGACTAACTTTTTGTGTCTGCAACATGTAATACAATCGCTAATTTGATAGATATTTGCGAGCATAGGGGTCTTTTCTATTTCAGTTTTGTTTGCTGTTTGTTTGGTTTTTTTTCTTCAAAATTTTAATTATTATTATAGACAAGGGCGTATATTTTAATTCTAAATATACGTCCTTGTTATAGATAATAATAATATGACTTTTTAAACATTACACATTTTTATTCAAATCAAAGTGAACTAATACTATACGGAACAATTAAGGATTTTAAAAGAAAAGACATGGCATTTATTTCTAAAATTAACTGATATACGATGTTTATCCATAATGAAATATTTCCGCTCAAACTATGTTGATGTAAGTTAACTAACATCAAGATGTAGACAGGAATCAAAATATGATGTAATCATAAATATGATAATTATTGGTCGATTTTAAAAACACAGAATTTAAAGAAAGATAACTCTACTACATAACGATAAATAGACATTCAATAATATGTCTGCCTGATACTGAGGAAACGGTGCTGTATGAATATTTGTAGTATTAACTCTCAAAACATGAACAAATCGCTTCAAATCATTATTAAAAAATACACCTCTTACGTTATGTGTATTACTTATCTAGGGTGAGTTCAACTGGTAAAAAGTCGCCAAATACCGAACTATTTCCTACGCCATGACATTGTGATCTGGACCCAAAAACAATTATATACTCTTGAATAGATAGTACGCACTGATCGAGTATATGAAAAAGTATATTGAGAGTTTCCAAATGAATTTGTGCTTTCATTTTAGTAACGGAATACAGGGACTTAATGCTTTAACACTTTGACCAAGTGGTAATTTAGTTTGAATGATTTTTCTGACATATTATACAGTTCTCATTTTCTCTCTTTTATTAGGTCCTTGTTCATATTTGTATATTCATGTATGTGTTTCCTTTTTTTTCATGTTGTTACGTTTTCTTGGTGTTTGTGATCTTGTCATTGTTAAAGGATTATTCGATTTTAGACTGACGGTTTGGTTCTTGTTTACTGTGTGGGATGAAGTGAAATGAACAGATAAAAGTTATGTCAGTACTGTATAGTAGATTTCATCATTCTCTTCATATTACCTCGTCAGATTTTTGATATCTATAACAGTTTTTGCGTTATCTTCAAGAAAAAGCATTTTACCCTTATGTTTTTGTTTTAGCTAAAGCGGCAAAGGGCTTAAAAAATCCCAAACTTGAAAATGTATGCACTGCTATGATTCTGGCTAAGTTTGCTTAGTATAACTTCAATATTGTCAGAGGAGAAAACATTTGATTAAAAGTTAAAGGATGGACGATGGACAGACGGACGAAGGACGCCGGGTGATGGTAAAAACTCGCATGGCCTGTGGTAAGCTGTGCTAAGAATAAAACAAAAAGCATATCCCATCCCTACAGTAGTATTTCATAAGGGTCTTGAGTTTTTTCCTCCATGTCAATGTTTCGATGTACAACTCCCATTATGCCACCTTTGGAGCCAGAATCCTAGCGCGTAAACCAAACCTATGATTGGGATGATAATATTCATTGTTTCATTTTTGTCCTTTGACTAGGCGATATAGTTTAGGTGTAATCCGAAATGCGATAAAAAGTTAATGTTAGTCAGAATACAAATGTTGTAACGTGTCTACAGGAAGTTATTATCAATTTGGTCGCAAACACCTTACCAGACAAACAAATATACAAACATTTGAAGGGATCAGTTGTTTAGTAATGTGGAGTAAGAATTATATTTTGTTATTTTTTTTATCAGAGTTGAATTGAGGTATAATGTGTATTGTAGTGAAAATATAAAATAAATACACATTATTTCTCCTCGTTTTGACCATGTCTTTGGACTTCGATTTCTGTAAATTCAATTCCTATGTTCGTTTTTCATTCTATTGCCGTTGTTTCATGAGTGTAACAGATATTTAAATACCGAAGTTACTGTAAATTTGGTTTCTGCATATGCGCATTTCGACAACTTATGTCTCTTTAGTGCAGATAAAATCGAAACATTTGGAAGACCATAACCCAAAAATGTTTAAAAAACTGATAGAGAACAAATAACCAATAAGATCTAAATAAAAAGCCAAAATCAGCTAAGGTCAGAGTTTTGCATGAGGGAGATACTCCTTAGTTTTCAACAAAAATTTACAAAAATTTAGATATAGTAAAGATCCAAATAGAATCGGCTTTCGGGTCAGCGACGAATGACTGACTACTTCAGGTGATTTTGCAGGATATAAAAATTAATTGCATCATTTTGTTTATTATCTGTAGATGATTTGGTCATCATTAAAACTAGTTAGAAAGGCGGATATCTGTGTAAAAATAAATAAACAAACGAGTTAAAATGATTGTCGAACTGCGATAAAAGGTAAAACAAAAATTATATACACATAACAAAACATAAAAGATAAAAAAACAAGCAGACAGAGGTAGGGACTGGCCAAGATCATCGACATCAATGTCTTCAAGGGGCCGTGAAAAGAAAACAAAAATGGCTGAGAAATGAAATATTACGTCACAAAAATAAATTTGATGTTTATAGTTTAGAGTAATTGTTTATAGGTAAAATAAATTTGACATTCATTATTTAGACAGTGGAGCCCAATAGTTGAAGAAATCCCCCCAAATAGGTAGGGGGGGGATTAAGCCCTCAACACGAAACAGAAATTAATTAAAAGAAAATAACTATCGAAAAAGTATTGAAATAACAAATAAAATGTAAAAATTAATAAAATTGAAGATACCAGTTCAAGGATAGTACATTAAAAACTAGTTTTTATATTTATACCTTTGGGGTTTTGGGTACCTAGAGTGAATATAATCTGTTGTTCTAACTGTTGTCGCTGTTGTCGTGAACTGTCAACCTGAGTAAGGACTGTCACGCTCATGTCTTCCATGGAATGTTGGCGAAACCTGAAATGGTTACCGACGGGTGTGTCTTTGTGAGCTGTTACGGATCGAAGATGCTCAGCAAAGCGATCACCCAGTCTGCGGCAAGTCTCACCAACATCAAGGGTCCTGATGGTTCTTACAAAATCAGTTCTGGTTATACTTGTATAACCAATAATGTGATATATGCCATAGTATGTAGACGGTGTCACAAAATATATGTTGGTGAGACTTGCCGCAGATTGGGTGATCGCTCTGCTTTCTGTCGGTAGCAGTACTTTATTATTCAGTATTAATGTCTTTTAACTTTTTTATGACAAGAATTATCTATTTTGAAATTTTGAAACCTAGCATATGCTTGACATTCCGAACACTTTATTTACAGATTTTCCATTTGTAGAACAAAGGGCGTGATTTCAAGACTTGATTGTGCCTTCTTGTGATCAGAATTGATCCTTCTATATGAAAACGTTGTTGGGCCTGAAGAATAATGACAATTTTAAATCTCGTATAATATTTCTGGCTAAAAACTCATTTCTATACAAGCAATTCAGCCTTTCTATCTAGTTCTTATCAATTCTAAACGCCCTCTTCCCTCTCTTCTCCCGATTTTCAGTATGTTTCAGTAACAAGGTCGACATTTTGAAGTGTCTAGACTTAAGACGACTGTCATTTTACCCAGGCAATCCATCTATGAAGTATTATCCGATGAGAATTTTTTTTCGCCTAATTCCTATTTCCTGTTTCCGCACCAAAGTAATATGCAAAATTAATTGTAGACCTCATTGCTTGTTGCGAAAGAGCGATCCTTTGCCAATGATTGCACCATCTGTTAGGTAAAACTGTAAGACAGAAAAGCAAGAAAATAATAAACACAAGAAGAAAGGAGTAACAATAAAGGCGTTGTTCCTTTGCTTCTTTTTACCATGTATTTGTAGAGACTTTGTCTAATTTGCATTTACTCCTTATGCATTCATCTTTAATAACAAACATTAACCTTAAAACTGAATTTTGTAGACGAAGGAGTGAAAGAAACGATTCTTCACAAATTGAGCTAGGTCTTCAAATGTAACACTCACCTTGGCTGTAGCACTCTTACTCTGTCAAATTATGATACAGCAATCAAATCACATGCTAATGTATCTGAAATAAAGAAAAGTTTATTGCACAATTATTGCCCCTGATAGTGCCTGAGTTTTGTGGAGTTCTTGTTAATTTTTATTTATTTGTTTTGTCTTTGTCATATTGTCTCCTTTTGTGTTACATTTGAATTGCTTTGTTTATGGATTTGGATTTTAAATTTTTATATTTCTTAGCCCCTTAAACCTGAAACTTTATATAAAAGAAGGGAAATCTTTTATATTGAATGAAATACATCGGCAAACGAATACGGAAGCAAACACGAGCAAAGGGGAATTATAAAATTTTGTATTTTGAAACCATTGGACCGATGCCACTGCTGGTGGACCAGAGGTCCCCGAGGGTATTCACCAGTCAAATAGTCAGACTTGTCTGGCACGAAAATTTATAGAAATTTACCGTTTTATCAAAATTCTAACCCTTTAGAAATACTACGGCTTCATTCCGTGTATGGCACTCGGTGGATGACCTCAGTACTGAACTTGGCTTCCTATTTCGATATTTGTGGTAATGAGTACTTCTTTGTTTACAATTTTTTGATTATGGCTTTCCATATTATTTGATTTTAATGCTGCTGATGAGAGGTTACTCCTTGAAACACGTGTACAGCATAACTAAATTTACTGTTCATTTTTGCAACTTTGGTATTTTTGTATCTTAAATCCAAATTCACGGCAATTCACAGCAACTCGAATGGAGATAGTATTACAAAGACAAAAGAAAGATTTGTGTATTAAATAAACTACAATCTATTCAAAGATCAACCTCATCCATCAACATTTATGATTTTTTTCACACTTTATAACAAACTTCCGCATAAGCTGATTAAATCAAAATTAGGGCAACTTACTGAATGGTCTTTTAAATTTTCTGGTCTGCAGTTCATTTGTTCCAACAAATAGTGGAGCGGCAAGGAGGCAAATTTTCAAAATTTAAATTACCCGAAACATGCGAAAGCCCCATGGACTTTCATTATCTTAAACGAAAGTGTAATATTTGTTCTTTCAGAAGATGGCTGTCGTGGCTATCTGGCATGGTCAAAACATACTTTATTTTAGGGTCAAAGGTCATAGCCCTGTGAGCTGTATTTTAAGTTTGCCGGGGTATAACTTTCTTATTTTTTGACATACTTTTCAGATATTTGGTAGATACGTGTATCACAAAATAAGTTGAATATTTGGTAACATTTGACTTTCATATGACATTCACCTTTGACCTTGAGGTCAAATAATTGTTTTCAAGTAAAGGATTTTCCAATACACAAATAAATTGCACTGGACTAGTCGTATTTAAACCGAGTTTTGAATACATTAAAGTGTGATCTGTGCTGCTATAGCTTTCATTGCATTTGACCTCTTTCAAGGTCAAATAATGCATTTTTTCTTACAACAAGGTTAGCTAAGATCAAGGTATTTGACACGCGTTTTTACTATTGTACAATGTGTCTGCAACAATTATAACTCATGTTAGTCATTGACATTGACGATTTATATCAAAATAAAGTTTCCTCAAAATATTTTTGGCGTGTGTGTGTGTGTGTGTGTGAGTGTGTGTGTGTGTGTGTTTTGGGGGTCAAACATCTAAATAATTCTTACGTTTGACATTTACAAAAAACAGAGAACAACATATGAATCATTGGTTTTTGGACCTTTTGTTGACATCGAATGAGCTCAAGGTTATTTTTGATAATAGTTATCTTTTATTCTTACCTTTTAAAGTATATGACTTTATTGCTTGCTGTTAAACTTCTACGCGATCTTCGCAATTAAGTTAAAAAAGCTAGGTTTTCTAGAAGCAAGATCTGCTTGGTTCATACTTGTTTACTTAAGAACTGCTTGTTATTCACATGAACAGGTCAGTTTTTTGTGTATAACACACAAGGTAATTCGTAAAGAGAAAAACCGAAAACACATTGGCCCATTGAAAAAAATCAAGAACACGAATTCAAAGGACATTAAATGTGTGAGATCGAGTAGTTCTTTATGCCAAGCAATGACAGTTTCCATTAGAGAATAAAACAGATGCGACGTATAATTAAAGAAAAGTCGGCCATAGACAAAAGCCCATCAACTACATGTAAATACTTGTCCAGGCGGGATCCAGACTATTTGAAAAGAGGGGTTCAAATTCGAAGTGAAATGATATTCCATCGAGCGGTACGAGGCTCGAAACATTTTGGGGAATTTCTTAGTAAAACACCAAGATATTCTTTAAAAAATCAATGTTTGTGCAAACGGGGGGGGGGGGGGTACCAACCCCCGGAACCTTCACTTGGATCCGCAAATGATGTCAATGTCGTAAACAAAACTAGATTTCTTATACATAATATGCTTTCTCCCAAATTGTAACAATATGTTCCAGACTTGACAGGCTTTGTAATATTGTAATAAGAAAGTACATTTCTAAAACGGAAAACGACAATATATGCAAACACACAGAAATAACATAGGTTCTCAACTTTGAAGATGCGCACAAAAGCACAAAAGGACGCAATGAGATATCTTGTTGGGTTTTCTTCTGTCAACAATTTCCCAATAAACAACTTTTAGCGCAACATTTATCAATTTACAATGAAATATTAGCCTTTTGGATGTTTTATGATTTCAGGAAATTTAAGTTTTCTGGGGAAATTAATTTAAGTGATGACACATATTTTGTGAAGTGAAGCTGTTTTCATATTTAGAACGCTTTGCCGTTTACAGTTTTTGCTTAGCATAGCAGAGCTGGACTCCGCATTTTCATATATAAACTATACGAACACACCTTATACTCAAACACACCATTTAGTTAATTACACTCTTTTTATATAGGTGAGCAAAACAAGACATTATAAACATCTGTCACGTATTTTTAGAATGGTACTTATGTCAAACATACACCAAACAAATAGAAATATTGCTGAAATATCATTAAAACAGACTGCCTGGTACATGTAAAGGGTAAATTATAAAATTATGATCAAATCGGTACAACACTGTTTAAATACGGGAAGAAAATATTTGCAAAACACAATTTTTGATAAAAAAATTAACGTAAAGAAATGATGTATTCTGGAATCAAATACGCCAATAGTTACGCGAAACAATTGTCAAATCAGTTATGAGACATAATTAACAAATAAAAGATTAAAATGTAGGTGCTAAAAAACATCAATTTTAATGCTTAATTTTACCAAGTTTGTAAACGGTCGTACTGGCTATGTTTGAACTTATAAGGGTGTATTGATGCATAATAAAGTACACTATTGCATGCTTTTTGTTTTTTTTTCTATTGAGTTTCAAGAATAAGTGATGAATTAAATAACATTTCGTTCAAAGCCGTCCGGTGTGTATATTGAAGAGCAGGGTAACGTCAAAAGTCGCCATTTTTTACGTCATAGGGACCACAATTTAACGCGACGACAGGCATTTTCTGAGAGTTGAGATGTTGATAAATGATATTAAGCAATAAAATTCCATTGGGCTTTTGGGTAATTTAAACTCGTTAAATAAGCGACTTTTTACATATCCGCCGCTCTACTAAAAAGCAAGGATTCTTCTCTAATATTATATACAATAATTATTGTTCCTGGACATGTGTTGATATGAAAAATACACTCAATCTTTTGCTGGACAACATTTTTGTTCGTTTGGCAACACTATTTATCAACAGGTCCAGGGTTCTCCATAGATGCCCAGTTATAGCCGGTTGTTTCACACTGCTGACTTTTCCAGTGTTAGATAAAGCGCGGCGTAGTCAACGCATAGAAAGTACTGACATGTTTTTACTAATTAAATCGAGATTTCCACATTTTGTTTTATTTCTTTAAGTGATAATTTCATTTTTTTTTCATATGCATAGCAGCCATTCTTAAAAACAAAGGTTTAATAAAAAATTTATTAAAAAATGAACTTTTTTAGTCATTTTGCTGTTTGCTCTAGAAACACTATATCCCTTTTTCCCCAACAGCAACTTAAATCAAGTAAATGTACAATGACTGGTCATAGGTATTCCCAGGGGTATAAATTATGTACCTCTCATTGCACAGATCTTTTTCTGTTCCTTTCGTAAATATTCATGAAAAAACTTCAAAACGGAACCATACAAAACTTTGATAATCTTATTGCTATTTTCAATGATAACTGCAGGTATATTGACGATATCCTTACTATTGACAATCCCCAATTTTTAGATTATGTAGACATTATTTACCAAAGAGGACTGAAATAAAATAAAGATAGCAATGATTCCAAATACTGCCCTTTTCTGGATATAACAATCATTATTGACGCTTTTAAAATAAAAACTAAAATATTTGATAAAAGGGATGAATTTGATTTCACTATAACTTTTTTCCCTTTTCTTGACGGCGACATCCCTCAAGTTCCATTATACGGGGTCTACATTTCTCAACTAGTACGATTCGCACGTGTTTGTTCTACTCTTGACGATTAATGAACGTAGCCTTACTATAACAGCAAAGCTTTTACAACAGGGTCCCAGATTTCATGAATTGCTGAATACCTTTAAGAAATTTTATAACAGATATGAATATTTAATATCTAAATATGGCGTTACGCCCAAACAGCTTATTACTAAAGGCATTTCTAATCCTCGTTTTCACGATAATGTTTTAAAATATGCCAGAAACTGATTAAAAATCGTTTTACGGACTCCACACTGCAGGAGAGACAAACTCCAGTCGTAAATGGTGAATAAAAAGATATGGAGTAAATGCACATGAGACAAAGTCTCTACAAATACATGGTAAAAAACAAGCAAAGGAACAATGCTTTTATTGTTGTTCTTCATCTTGAAGTGACCATGAGGCCTTCAACAATGAGCTTTGCTCATACCTCATAGTAAGTTCAAGAAGCACCGGTTTAAGCGGAATTCTTTGCTAATTGTCGAACAACGCTACATCCATGTCTTTCTTGGTCATGGGCGCGGGATTGTCAACAAACATCAATTAAACTGGCAAAGTGCTCTTACAATCACTGTCATCCTTTGCCCGACAAAAGCACTAGTGTCCTAAGCTAGTGGACAACTACAACATATAGACCAACACAGGGCACTCATCAAGTCGAATGTAAGAAAACTTGGCGTTATAAAATAGTGAGATGTGGGCACTTATAACAGGTGGTCTGGATTATATTTCGAAAATTACAAAAAAAATTGCCAAATTTGAAAGTATCAATAGTATATCCATATGAGAAATTCTCTCACGCACAAGTACACCATAACTGAAAAATATAGAGAGCATACATCTCTCGCACGGGGAATCGTTTTACGGACTCCACACTGCAGGAGAGACAAACTCCAGTCATAAATGGTGAATAAAAGGATATGGAGTAAATGCACACGAGACAATGTGTACACTTTGTTCAATTACTATTATCTTAATTTTTGCAAATTCTAAAACTAAGGATTAACTCCCTCCATCGTAGTTTTGTTCTTAGCTATATTTGATATTACAGATTATTCGGATTTCGTTTGTTTTTTTTTTTTTTTTTTGCATTTTTGCATTTTTAACATTTTTTTTTGAAATTATGGATTTTCTTTGTTTGGGTTCTAGTGCTGCTGATGAGGATTTAATTTCCGAAATGGCCATACAGCTCATTTGAATAATTGCAGTTGGAGTTAACATATGTGTTATGGTCTCATGTTCATTTACTCCATATCCTTTCGTGAAATCTTTTTTTTTCAAAAACCAAATTTAAAGGGAAACGTATCCAACGATAAAAAGCAAATGTGAAGTATGCTTTTCTGATTGATTAAATGTTTGTCACATTTGGAAGTGCCATTAATTAATCAACAGGAAGTTGGTTTACAAATGAACAAAAATTGTGCTCCTCTACTAGCAGACTTGTGTTTATATTCCTACGAGACTGAATTTCCTCAGGGACTCGTAAAAATGACAGATCGTTCAATATATTATATAGATACCTAGATAATGGTCTTGCCATAAGTACCGCATCTTTGCCAAATGGATCCAATCAATTTATCCTCCAGAACTTGGGTTAAAGGAAACGACAGAAGCATGTAGATCTACATTTTTTAACTTACATCTCGATTTTGACGAAAATGGCCGTCACAGTTCTTTAATGTATAATTTAGCTGTGGAGTTGCTAGTGGACACTACTGCAACGGAAGGGGACGTTTTGTGTGTCATAAAACCGGTTTAAGCCACCATTATTTTTTAAATGCCCGTCATAAGTCAGGACCATTGCAGCCTAAAAATTTTCCTCTGGTTTTCCACCTGCTTTGTCTTTTTGCCTCTTAGACTTTGTCTCTTTACGTTTCTTTTCGGTGTTTTTCTTATCAGCCCCATTTGCTTCCGTTTTCGTTTGCCGATGTATTTTACACTTTTCATGTTGTAGAACTGGAATAACATAGAGGTTGTCATTTTTTCTTTAACAAAACGATTTGCCTGTCTCTTGCTATATTATGTTGACACGTATATGATATAAGGTTTTTTAAAATGGTAAAAGAACAGGCAACATTCACATTGACTGAATCTTTCAACTAAAGAACATTTTACCAAGACCTCCACAACAAATACACAAACGAAAGACAAATGACCACAACAAATACACAAACGAAAGACAAATGACCACAACAAATACACAAACGAAAGACAAATGACCACAACAAATACACAAACGAAAGACCAATGCCAAAGAAATCAACGATAGTATCTCGGGAAAGACGATGTATTGCGCCCAATATTTGTTTATTTGCAAGTACCTGTGGTAAAAAGACCTCTAAATATTGGGAAATAGAACGCCGTATAGCATTTAACAGGCAATAAAATTAATAAGCGATCATTTTATGAATTAAAATTGTGAATGGTTACGAAACAAAGTATTGATTTGAAATGTACAATATATATACGAAGCAGCAGAAGTTTGTAATTGATTTTCAAACAAACAATTTTATTATCAATCAGTAAAAATTCACTGAAGAGTTTAGATAATGATCATTTTCCCAGAATACGCGATTACAAACAAGCGAGGCAGTAAGAGCGTTTCAGAAACTTACACTTCAAGCCGAATTTAGATGCAAATTTAAGCTGAAAATCAACGCAGTTGTATTAATAAAAGAAATTCACAAATTTACGCTAAGTTTATTGTCCCATTATTTCAAAGTAGTCTTTAGAGGTAATCGAGTGGTCTACTGAAATTTGAAGTAGAAATATATGTAAAGAGACTGAAACAGTTAGTTATCATTTCATTTTTTCTCTTTTTTCAAATTCTGGATATCAGATTGTCTAGTGAGCCATCGTGTGTGTGAATATAAGGCATGCGAGTAAGTGATATTTAGTTTACGTTTTACTCAGTAATAAGACATCTATTTTTATTCAAAGATTTGGGAACATAAAGACGAATCTGTTGTTGTAAAGTATTGATGCATTCGGACAGCTTGAATAAATCTAATAACTGTACACAAAGCATGAGTATAATCAGTGAGAACAGGTTTGAATGCAAATTGAAAGCTAAGTCAATATTTGTTTTTGTCGGAGGACTACGGAACTTTTCTTGCTTTGTTTCTGTTTTTAAAACTTATTTATTCAAATATATATATATATGATTTTTGGATTTTATGATTTTCAAATTTGCTCTTTCCCTTCAAATATTCCAATAGATTTGAAGCTGAAAAGAAAAACTTCAAGGTAAGGAAAAATATTGAACCCATTCTTACAAGAATATTAGACGTTTCAAAGCGCAATATAAATGTAATAAATCTCGTATGTCATATGTCGGAGAGAAGCACTTTCAAATTTGAACTGCAGTTCGTTTGTAAACTCTGCGTAACCTGACAAGGTTTACAGACATAGTTCAGTTAGAAAGTAAATCAAGTGAACGAATAGAAAAAGTAACTCTAAAAGGGAAGTAACCAAAGTAAAAGTTATATTAATCCATTAAACCAAGAGGTTAGTAGTATATGTTGTAGAATAGTGGGTCTTGTATGTCTTACGACATTATAAGTGGCGTCTTAATAGGAGTAATTCAAGTAGAAATTTTTTACAAAGTTTTATAAAATTTAATTGCATTTATCATCTTTTTCATCGTATATTTTTTTATCTCAACTGCACGATACTTCCTGAAATGTTGGCAGTCTCCGATATTCTAAATTTTTGGGTTAATATCAAGATATCACCAGCTTAGGTATTATTGTATTGTGTCCGACTGCATCACAGGAAATTTGAACATTTGATAAAAGTTAATATATGGTTAAAACTAGTAAGGGGACGACCATTTGATTTTCAGGGGAGGGCTTTGGCGATTTCGTCTAGAAAAAAAATGTTTATTTTCATGAAAATCTCGAACAATTATTTATTTTCATCAATGGTCGTATCAAATGATTTACTAGTATTTGCATTTGTTACAAAAATTTTGTTCTTCAAATCAAAATCAAATTATCTATTTTCATGACAAGTAGGAAAACAATATTTATTTCACTGGCACCAAGATTAAATTATTTATTTACAAAATCACCCAAGCCCAACTCCCCCGCCCCTGAAAATAAAATTGTCGTCCCTTAAAATGACCAGTGTTATTTGTTCTCTATCAGTTTAACACGTATATTGGTTTATGGACTTCCAACTGTTTTGATTTTATCTGCACTGTAGAGACATAAGTTGTCGAAATGCGTATATACAGAAGTAAAATTTACAGGAACTTCGGTACTTTTTTATTTAAAATCAGAATATTAAAAAAGCTTGCTTTATTAGAATGGAATCTCAATACAGAATAATATTCAGTTCATTTTCATCATCTCATTCTCTTGTTTTCTGCTTCTTCTTCAACTGCTAAGCTCATTTGGATTTTCCATCAAATAAACAACACCTCATCTAAGGTTTTATCTTCAAAACTGTTAAGTGTTTTTGGCTTTCCATTTAGATCTTTTGGTTAAATGTGCTCTATCAGATTTTGCAAATTTTCGGTATAAGATCTTTCAAATATTTTAATTTGATCTGCACTGAGGAGACGTGAGTTGTCGAAATGGCCATATGCAGAAACTAAACTTACAGTGACTTCAGTATTTCGTTAGTTAGACTATGGGGAGGGGGCTGATATCACTTTTCGCGTCCCCAACACACACACACTTAGGATCCGACCCGGTTTTCGTTCTTCCATGTCCCCTTTTTTTTTAAATAAAACATGTTAACGTGAATGTAACCTGCATTCATAGGCATGATTTGTAAAGCTGCTTGAGTTAACTGGAGACTGCCTCTAATAAGGCTCGAATTTGTCAGGATCGGGTCCTGTATTAACTGATAAATTATTCGTATGAAGCATCTTAAAATACATATGAATAATGTCTCCCAATTCTCAATTTAACAAATAACATGATATGGTATAAATATACATTTAAGGGAGTTCCTGCACATATATCGAACAATACTTTTGTTTTTACACCGCGCTATATTTGTAATTTTCTTATGATCACAAAAAATAATAAACGACATAAATTCAGATTTCACGGAAACAGAAAGACCGAATCATTTGTTTTCTCATATGTTCGTATTTTAGATCAGATATTTTTTGTGGACAGAACATTTTTATAAAAAGAATATAAGAATCTAACACCAGGGCGAGGGTCAGACAGAAAAATCTCAGACATCCAAGGGTAAGATTTCAAGTACTCGGACGAAGCTTGCTGAGTCCGAGACGCTAGGAGTCTTACCCGAGGGTGTCTGAGATTTTTTGTCTAACCCTCTCACTGGTGTTTGATTATATTTCTCCCCCACAGCATTCCCAAAGATCATGCAAATCACCGTCGACACGCCATTGTTGACATCAGTGCATTGCTTCACTTTTCACGACGTGACGCGCCCGAGTCCGGGGTTATTTCAGTGCCAACGATTTAGGCATTTATGATGTTTTTTTTTAATTCAAATTTTGTCGTTCTAAGGCAATCGGTATTCTATTTAATACTTTAAATTATGAATTTTTCGATTCATGTGGACTGAGCTGTGTGTATTGTTATGATATAAAAACTGGTGGGTATATTCTCGTGTAGCTTGTCTTACACCCCCTGTGTAAGACAGATAAATCTTGCACTGCGAAATCAATGGATTGCCTTGTCCCAGGTGGGAGAATATAATGATTTATTCAAAACAATTTGATTCTAACTGAGATGTTGAATGTAAATCTTAGGCGTTATTATTATTGTGATTTGTTTTTTTTTTCAGTTATTTCTTTCCCACTGATGTTTATTTAATTGTGTTTCATAATAAAGATGTAAAGAAGGATTGTTAGGACTTGACTGTGATTGAGGTGTAAATCGGACATCTCTATTTTTCCTCTATGTTTGTTAGAAATTTTCAAAAAAATAAGTTATTTAATTGCAGTTATTCTAATATGACATTGAAATGGCTATAAATCGTTAACCGTTTAATTACTATGTCATAGTTTAATTACTATGACGCCATCCCCTGTGATAACACGTAACGAGTTAAGAATTTTATTTAGAACTGAATGAAATCCTCTAGATACCACTGTTTGTTCACTTAGCGGTAACCTAAAGTTGCTTCACTCAAATTACCGGAAACTACCGCAATGGAAGGGGGGTTTGGCTAGCCATAAAACTGGGTTAACCCACCTTTTCTTTTGAAATGCCAATACCAAGTCAGGAACATTGTGGTCGACAATTTTGTGAACTTTTTTTACCTGATTTGTCTTCATCTCATGGACTTCAGCTCATGACAACTCTGTTTGGTAATTTTGTTACTACTCCCATCAAACAAATACTTTATTGGAATTGAAATTATTCATGGATATTTAAATATTTATACACAGTTTTCCACAAGTTGTTCCTTTGTTGCAATACTTAACCTCTTGATGTCGTTTAATGATAAATATTTGTTATTTTGAAAGGGCAAGATCAGTAAATATTCAAGTCTCCATGAATGAAAAAACCATTTGTCGGTAATCTCCCTGTACCAAAATACTTATATATGTCAAAGTGGAGATAATTTTAATTATAATATCAAAATGGGCTATCGATGTGCTAATTCAAATCATCTCCGCTTTGACCATATATAACTAACTTGGTGTCTTATAAGAAGCTTGAGATGCTTACTCTACCGATACAGCTGATCTCACCCATGTTTTTTTATTGGGTCCGTGTCGTTCATTTTTGTATGTGTATGTGTCTTCAATTTTCTTTTCTGTGCCGCGCTCATGTTTTGTCGTTGTTTCTTCGTTTATTCGATGTTGCCATTGTTCTTAGATTGTGCGTTTTAGACTGAAGGTTCGGTTGTCACTTACTTTGATACAAGGAGATAACCAACAAAGGGTTCTCATTTCTTTAATATCACTTTAAGTGATTTTCTTCCATTTATAGGTTGTCGCAATTACTATTGCCTACAATCTGACTGAAAACAGATACCGATCAAATAATGCCAATCAATTTATTTAGCGATGCTTTCTCTTCTCATTTTAAAACAAGACATATCGAAATATTGGAAATGGGGTTAATGTCAAGGATACAACATTCCATCTCCAGGTTAAGACGACCAAAAATAAAGCATCTAGGGATCACCGTACGGTTTTCAACATAGTGAGGAACCTCACACCACATAAAAAGCCTTAAATGGTCCCAAAAAGTAAAAAAAGTGAGTTAATGAATGGAAACAAACGATAACCCGGATATCAAGAAACTAAAATTTTATAAGTAGACAAGGACAAGACAATGACCAACATATTCCTAACTTGTGATAGGGTCAAAAATTGCGGTTGGGTCAACTCGTTTTCTTGGATCCAAACCCTCCCTCCATGTGTGGTGAATGGCTAAAAATTAATACAAATTAAAAAAACTCACAGTAAAAATCAAACTAAAAAAACGAAAAATTTATCAAGACGAGTACCTTTACAATAAAGTAAATGAAACACGAAGACAATACACATGGGTACTGTCCTGACAAGTAACATAGCAATGAAGTACATAAAACACGAAGACAATACACACAGGTACTGTCCTGACAAATGCTCGCAGTTACTGACATCTAGCTAAGGACATAATTTCCGTTAACTATGATATCAAGCCTTCTAACATATGAAACTTCGATTGAAATAAATTTCGTATAACAGCATCATCAATTAAGAAAGAAGAATATGATATTGTGCAATGCCAAATACTGCAAATAGGACAAATTGTTTTTAGTTATGATGTAAAACATTGAAGAGCTGATCAATATTTCTGCCAATAAAAACTAGGAGTAAAGATTCAACAACAATGCTGTATTTATACCCTTTATAAATAACTAAATACCGAAGTTACTGTAAATTTAAATTCTGCATATGCGCATTTCGACAACTTATGTCTCTTCAGTGCAGATAAAATCTAAACGTTTGGAAGACCATAAAACCAAATATGTTAAAAAAAACTGATAGAGAACAAATGCCCAATATGATCTAAAAGTAAAGCCAAAGTTAGCTAAGGACAGAGCTTTGCATGAGGGAGATACTCCTTAGTTTTCAACAAAATTTACAAAATTTTAGATATTGCAAGGTTCGAAATACAATCGGCTTTCGGGTCAGCACCGAAGTACTGACTACTGGTATAAAGTATGAAAGGACAATTTTTGAATTTATGCGTTTTGTAAATGATATATCCATAGAAGTTGGGATTTGAAACGTCCTGTTGTGAAATGTATACCCCGTAAGAAGGAACTAACGGAACATCGCCGTCAAGATGTGGAAAATTAACTATATGGAAAGACAAATCACAACCATTTTATCATGAATTTTAGTGTTTAAATTTAGAAAATTCAGGATTATTTCAAGCCAAAATATCCTCCACATATCTATATTTACAATGTTGTAAAGAGCCAAAGTCCATGAGGTAAAACGACAATCAGATGGACACCACCGGAAAAATTGTCGACCGCAATGGTCCTGTCTTGGTACAGACAATCAAAAGAAATGTTGGGTTAAACAGGTATTATGGCGCGCCAAACGTCATAATTGCGGCTTAAGTCCGTTAAAACCTCAACAACAATTGTTATTGAAAAGTCGTAGACAGTTAAAAGAAATGATCATCATAGTGCTGAGTAAAAAAAACGAATTTGAATCAGTTCGGACTGAAACATAATGTTTTTCCACAAGGGACTTATATGTATTCAAGAACGTTTTTAATGAAAGAGTAAAGAACTAAATCGTAGTACTGCAAATCTTATTCCTTAAGGTTACCATTGTAACATTTCATTTTTTTTTTCATTCTCAGCGGTTGGTTAAATGTCTACGTAGGTTTTTACCCAATTTGCGTTGATTTAATTTCCGTGAGATATTCTCCGCCATTTTAGATTTTCCAGTTTTTACACATATTTCACGGCGGAAAAACGTTTTCACTAAACTAGGTCGAAAGGTAAAAATATTTCTTCAGTATTTCAATTTTAACATCCCCGCTAAAGCTGGCATAATGAAAATTGAAACTTACTATCTCGAGGAATAAGTACTATTAATTCACTCCGTATCCTTAGTGTGGATTAAATATAAGTATCTGTAATGAAAGGGATATGGAGTAAATGCATCTGGGACAAAGTCTCTACAATAACATGGTAAAACGAAGCAATAGAACAAAGCTCTAATTGTTGTTCTTTATCTTGAAGTTACCATACGATCTTCAACAATGAGCCTCGCTCATCTGTAAGACCAACATCTGAAAGACCAACATCTGTAAGACCAGATTAATTGAATGTAGAACAAATGACCAATATAGTATAAGATGCCAAAATCAGCTGACAACAAATAAAAATGACATCTTTACTGTTTTTTTAATTTCAGCTATCTGTATGAGTGGTTGTAATCGATATTACGGTTTCTGTGATGAACCAAATGAATGCAAGTAAGTTTAGAAATATTGAAATATAATGAAACAGCAATCTGTATTTGTTTTTCTGAAAAAAAAAATCAACGAATTATTGTCATCGTGCCCTCAAAGCTATTAAAATAATATATATGTAGCCCAATAAATATAATAAAAATGTAAGACGTATATGTTAATAGTAGAAATCATGGTAAATAGCAACAGTGACAAATCACAAAAAATGAAGAAAGAAGCAGAAGATGTTGATATACAGTCTTATTTAAACCAGTACTGAGGGGCGTCTAAATTAAATATGGGGTATGATAGTAGCTAATGTTGAAGGCCTTATTACGACTTCATGATGAAAACAAAAATAAAATCTTTGTTCCATTGCTTGGTTTAATCATGCATTTGTAAAGTCTTTGTCGCATGTGCATTTAATCCATATCCTCTCATTGTTAATTACATATTCCTGGAGTCGTTAGTGACATTTGTTTGGAAGGTTGATGAAACCAGCTTCTTTTCCGAAAATTGGCAATCCTGGCTCTGGTTGATTTTAAGTTTTGTCTGTATCACAAGCATGAGAGAAGTTATAGATAGCCTACAAATGATGCTGTTTTTTTTTCATTATTATTATTTATTTTCTAAAAGAACATGTGATATGTAAAAGAGAAAAGACAAGAACTCCAATTTTATTGAACATTTTGTGCGTTTGAATAATCGAATATCATGACGTTGCAAAAAAGGGTTGCAAGTAAACGAATTCGAAAGTGGTTATAATTTGAATTTTAAAGAGCTAATAAAATCCATAATAAAGCTAATGTTTAATTGAACAGTCTATCAATTGTTAAATTCGTGTTTGTCAGGTGAGAAAAAAATGTAATACGGGTAGCAATACAAAAAAATACACACTTCTGGGAATGTTTATATAGTTTCTGATCCGGCACAGCCTCCTCTGAATACATCTTATCACCCTTGGAATTGAAATCGTCTAGTTTCGCACACCTATCCATGTTATAGGTTGCTATGAACATTCTTTGTTAAAAAGTACTTACTGATACTCAAATGTACAAAACAGTCAACTACAATTTCAAGATGTATAAATGGTAAAAATGGATAACAGGAAACACGTACTATGGCTGAAAACTATAATTACTTGCAACAACATGCAAAGGAACTGCACAAGAATAACACGTATGATACAAAAGACAAACGTAGACAACGATAGGAACTCTGGACAGCCGGACTTGGCACCGGCACTAGCAAAAGCCAGCGGTAGGGTTAAACCGGTTTATGGGTACCCAAACATTCCCTTTATCTATCCCGTTTCCCTTTAGTATAAAACATACGAATAAAACCCAATACACGTAGACTACTAACTCCATGACCACAATCTTGAAAGGAGAAAATAAGACAATACCTAATTTTGAAAGATGGGTCAAGGGGTGCTCGCCGCTAAAGTGCCGGCTAGCTCAAGGAGCCTAGTCTGCTGGTAGAACTTCCCGAAATGTTTGGTCAAGAATCATCATAATTTTAGTAGACATCGGCAGTAACAGTGAGAGACCAGTATGTGTGCAAAATTTTCAGGTCACTAGGTCTCAAAGCTAATTTAACAGATGCAAGCAGAATATCTTGCCGACATCCCTTATTACATAAATAATGTAAGTTTCGTCCCAGCTTTATTTTAATTAATTTATGGCATTTTTAAAAACATTTCCGTAAAAACGAGGACTAGAAATGCCCATAGTAATGAGCTGTTTACTAGTAACGCCATATTTAGATATAACATGTTCATATCTATTAAAAAAACTTCTTAAATATATTCAACAACTTATAAAATCTGTAACCCTGTTGTAAATGTTTGGCTGTGATAGTACGGTTACGTTCATTGAAATCATCAAGAGTAGAACAAACTTGCGCGAATCGTACCAGTTGAGAAATATACACCCCATAGGATGGAGCAAGGGGAATGTCGTCGTCATGAAAATGGAAATTAGTAATAGTGAAATCAAAATCACCCCTTTTATCATATATATTGGTTTTGATTTAACCAGAGTCAACAATGATAGTCAGATCCAGTAAAGGACAACATTTGGAATCATTGTTAGCTTTATTCAATTTCAGTTGTTGCGGGTAAATAATGTCTACATAATCTAAAAAATGGGGATAATCAATAGTAAGGATATCGTCAATATACCTGCTGTAATCATTGAAAATAGAAATAAGTTTATCAGTTAGGTATGGTTCCGTTTTGAAGTTTTTTCATGAAATCTCGTTCGTCACAGAAAAGAAAAAGATCTGCAATAAGAGGTGCACAATTTGTACCCATGAGCATACCTCAAAAATATTGTCAAGCAAAATATTGAGTGCATTAATCATATCATCACATGTCCAGGAAAATGATTATTATTGCTATATTAGAGAAGAATCCTTACTTTTTGTTAGAGCAAATTAACTGCAGACAAGAAAATTTAAAAGACCATTGAATTAGTTGTCACAATTTTGATTTCATCAAATTCTGTGGAAGGGTAGTATAAAGTGTAGAACAATCATAACTGTCGATAGATGAGCCTGGTCTTTGAATAGATTGTAGTTCCTCTAAAACTTCAGAATTGTTTACACTGCAAAAGTAATTTGCACCAGAGTTTTGATAATTTTTTTCACAATATTTAATAACCAACTCATTTATACAAGTACATGAACTAGTTAAATGGATGGATAAATTAGTAGCAGAACACTTACTAGATGCTGAAGGGATTTTTGAAAGCATCGATATAAATGCAAAAAATATATGTCCTTGAAAGTTTTGAATCGTTAGTCTATATTATTTATGGAAGCTTTTAGCTGAGGCTTTATGTTGTATTTGACTTATTTTAAAAGTTTTTGTTTTAGGTGCAGTCTCTGTTGGCAAGGGCGTTTTTGTGATTTTCATTTTTATTTCAGGTGCAGACCTGGCTGGCAAGGACGTTTTTGTAATGAATGCATACACTATCCTGGATGTCAGCATGGATATTGTATAGGACCTTATCAGTGCAATTGCCATGATGGTTGGGGAGGTCTTTTCTGCGACCAAGGTATTTAAAAAAATTTTTAGTATTTGCAAGAATTCAATAAAAAATCATTCATATGAATACAGTATTACTTGTATGTTTGGAAACATTTTTATGAACGTTTTGAGTAGCTTTTTTTAAACTTTAGCTATTATCTTGTCGTTCTGTAATTGTAAAAGATAAATACATTGCATCAAACTGTAGGCAAGTGTAATATCTAAAATTTAAGTATTCCTCTGTCATTTTTTTTTACAGAAACTTAAAACTGAACTAACAAAAACTTTCTGGCAATGCAAAATTGATTCTTATACAAACATGTTCTTAATATGTTTTAAGATAAAGTTTAAAAAAGGTCACCAATAGAATAAACTTTTATAAATAGTACATATTTATAATTATATAGTAATATTGGGTCAGCTCCTTAGCTGTCTGTAAATAGATTTAAATGGAAGGATCTCGGTGAAAAGCTTGTGATTTTACCTGTTGACAAGGCTTCCAACAACGTTCCAATCGTCTTCATGAAATACTATACAGATGTCCAACAAAACGAATAGGACTAGTCAAACACTTTCAGAAGTACTAATCGGGGAAAAAAGACTTTATCCAAACAACATTATAAGGATGCAGAAATGCTTAAAGTTCCAACTTAAGATAACACCTTGCCTACCATGTACTGGGTTCAAAAGCTTCACAAAAATCCCTTCAAACATCGTTTTATTACGTGTTCTACTACTGATTTATCCATCCATTTAACTATTTCACTTACTTGTATAAAGGAGTTTTTTTTTTAAATAATGTGACTAAATTTATCACAATTCTGGTGTAAATTACTTTTGGAGTGTGAAGACTTCTATTAAACTACAATAAAGTCAAAAACCAGTCTTATCCATCGACAGTTATGATTTTTTTTTTTCATTTTAAACAACTCTTCCACCTAATTTGATTAAACCCCAAAGGGGACAGCTTATTAAATGGTCTTTGTAAATTTCTGGTTTGGAGTGCAGTTCACTTGTTCTAAAAAATTCAAGGATTCTTCTCCAATATTACCCAGAATAATCATTGACCATGGACATCTGATAATATGATTAATGCACTCTTTATTTCGCTGGACAACATTTTTGTTTCTTTTGGCAACACTATTAATCAACAGGTCGTAGGTAATCCGATATTCACAAGTTGGGTACAAGTTGTGCACTTCTCATTACAGATATTTTCCTGTTCTGTTACAAACGAGACTTCATGAAAAAAAAACCTCAAAACGAAACCATACAAAACAGTGACAATCTTATTTCTTTTTATTTTCAATGATAACAGCAGATTCATTGACGATATCCTTACTCTTGACAATGCCCATTCTTTAGATTATAAAGACATCATATACCCATAAAACTGAAATTAAATTAAGCTACAATTGATTCTAAATACTGCCCTTTTTCTCGATCATTATTGACTCTGGTAAAGTATAAAAATATATATGATAAAGGGATTATTTTATTTAACTATTATTAATTTAAGCTTATTACTAAGGACATTTCTAATCCTCGTTTTTACGGAAATGTTGTTAAAGTGCCAGAAACTGATTACAAATCTAGAAATGCTGGAACGGAACTTACACTCTTTACGTAACAGGGGATATATTCTGCTAGCATCCGTTAAATTGGCTTTGAGATCTAGTAATCTGAAAATATTACACACATACTGGCGTTTCATTGATATTGCCGATATCTACCGAAATATATGATGATTCCTGACTAAATCCTTTGAGAAATTTTGAGTAAGATTTTTGTTCCGTAGTGCGACACTGTTTTACCACCAGAGAGGGCTCCTTCAGCTAGCCGACAGATCAGCCGCGAGGACCCCTTGACTCATCTTTCAAAATTACGTATTTTCATGTTCTCTCCATTCAAAATGTGGTCATGGAGTTAATAGTCTACCTGTGTATTGGGTTTTATATGTATGTTTATTATACTTTAGGGTTAAGGTATAATAAACCGGTTTAACCCTACCGCTTGTTTTCCTTGTGCCGGTTCCAAGTCCGGCTGTACCGAGTTCCTATCGTTGTTTACGTTTGTCTCTTGTCTTTGTGTTTTTCCTTGTAGTTACCTGATGGGTTGCTACTTGTAATAAGATAGCCTACAGAAATTACATATATTTTACAATTTTCTTCCTTTTACAATTTTTTTGCTTTATATAGAAACCGCGATACTGTATACTTAGAGGAAGTTATTATAAAAATGTATATGACATCATATGTTTGTTTATCTGGTGTCCAATGTTTGTTGTATTTAATGCAAAATAAATGTTTGATTGAAACGATGTTTTATCAAAATTAACGTTTTCTGTTACTTTTCAAAACGTTTGATCAGATATGTAAGTTTTTGCATAGCCAAAGAATAGAGATCAAGTTCATGACAAATCGTTACAAAGTCATACTTTGAATGTTTTTTAACTTAAAGTCACAGTGACAATTGATCAATTACATTGCACGTCCTGCGTTACGATTATGGCAGCCACCTAGTGTCAATTTCATTTGAATCATTAACACAATATTCTTATAAACTTTGTAATTATACATCTAAAAAACGTAATAACCCAGTTGTATGAAATTCGTATTCGTTTAAATCTCGTTTTGAAATAATTTTAAAATTATGTATATTTTATGTACAATAGCAATGAATAGAACAAATTGATGTTAATCTCTAAATTGTGTCAAAAAATTATTTATTTCTATCGAGTGGCTTCAGAGAAATCTAAAATTGAAGATTTACGTCCTAATTGGCTGTTGGATTCATGTCAAATTTTCACAAAATAGGGGTTGGGTTAGAAAAAGGCCATTTTATGAAAAAGATATGCACTTATGATTAATTTTTGCGTTTTTATAAAAAGTATTATATAGTTTTGCAATAGAAAATCACAAAACAAATGAAGCTTAAGCCATTATGTGTTTAAAAAATTTAGAAAATCTACATTTTTGGGGAAATATGGAAATGCTGAAATAGACCCTAAAAAGCATGAAAATGGGACAAAACTTTCTTATATCAACACCAACATATGATTTTTGGGGACTGAATTTGTTCATTCCTTCTATTTACAGCTTTTCAGAAAGTATCAGAAAAAAATTTAATACTCTATGCTAGATTTTTTCAATGATTATAGTAAAAAAATGGACAAAATGCCTAAAATGGCTCAAAAGTGCTAAAATTGGTCACTTTAAAATAGATGTAGCAAAATAATTTGCACAGCAACCAATGAATTTTTCTTTATATATTTAACTAATAGGGTAGGAACATCGCAAAAATCAAGGTTTGAAAAAAAGGTAAATACTTTTTAATTTTGGCTCCTCACCAGGGTACATCCTTAACTTTCTTAATCTAATACCGTAGTGTTATTTACTGTCCCTTTCTGCATATGCCCTGTATAGATTCGATGTTAGCTGTATCGATACCATAGTGTTTTCTGCATTGGGCCTGTATAGATTCCATGTTAGCTGTATCGGGTCTAATACCATAGTGTTATTTACTGTCTTTTTCTGCATTTGCCCGGTATAGATTCCATGTTAGCTGTATCGGGCCCGAGATTTGACATAAACCGAAGAGACATGAGTTGTAAAAATGACCTTCTGCAGAAACTCAGTTTACGGTAACTTCGGTATTTACTTATATTCAACGGGAGTTTCCACTGCAAGTGCCTTAGTTTTGTCTCATTGATTGACCTCATTGTTGTGAGTTATTGCAACTCTGAAAAAAGGGGGGGGCGCTGGACTTACAACCGTTCACGATGGTTTTCTCCGCTCCTCCGGCTTCGTCTAGCACTTTAACTGACCGCCAAGATATTGCAACAATACTGCTCAAATTGCGTTATATGCATCCAGACAAACATTTTAGCGTATCAAAATATCAAATTATATACAACTTATGAACTGTGTTGGGAACCTATGCTCATACTCTGCACACTTATTAAGATAATCATCATTTGGACTCTAGTCCGGAGGCAATGAAATAACAAAATGATAAAACACTTTTGTTTTCTTTTCTTTGTTTCTTTGTTTGTTTGTTTTTGGTTTTTTGTTTGTTTGTTTTTTTTTGTTTGTTTTTGTTTTTGTTTTTGTTTTTTTTTTTGCTTAAGTCAAAGAAAACTCGTTTTGCACTCTGCAATTCTTCTCTGCTTATTTAATAAATGTCAGATCTATATATATGTTGAAAATTCTTTTTCGTTAGATCTTAGGCATTGTACTCACTACAAACCATGTATGAATGATGGCATATGCAGCAATACAGGACAAGGCAGTTTTTATTGCACATGTAAGGCAGGTTTCACCGGTGCTGTGTGTGAAATTGTGATGGGCGAATGTAAAAGTCGACCTTGTGCCAATGGAGGAATTTGCGAGGAAATTAATGCTACGAATTGATTTTTTTACCTGATGTCACTCTTGTTTATTAAGAGTTCACAATGTAAGTGCTTTAGTTTTTTGTGTTGTATACGTAATGTTCGTATGTTTTGTGGGCATGTGGTGTCTTTGGTCTTCCGTCTTTTGGTGTTCTTGCTTTTGCCTGGTCTCTGGACTTTGATTTATGTAATCTTGTGCTTTGTTCCTTCGGTATTCTACTGCCGTTGTTTTATAGAATAGCCAAAACCTTTGAGAAATTTTAAGTTTGATTTTTCTTCCATAGTACGACAGTGTTTAACAAGTAGACTAGTCTCCGTTAGCTAACCGGCACTTTAGGGGCGAGCACCTTTTCATCCAACCTCTTTAATTACGCTTTGCCCCCATCTTTTCTTTTAAAGAAAGAGGTCCCAGAGTTAGTACTTCACCAGACTTGGTTTATATTTTTATGTTTATTATGCTATAGAAAAATCGGATACAGAAAGGGGAGGTTTTAGATTGACCCTACCGCTAGCTTTTGCTGATGGCGGTATCAGGTGTTGCTGTCTCGCGTACCTATCGTTATTTACGTTTGTCTTTTATCTTTAATGTGTATTTTTATTTTTGGATTGTGGCATGTGACTTGATTTTCGATCATTGCAGGTTATAATGGGGGTAAATGCACATGACAAAAACCATCATCAGAAAAAAATCTTCAAAGTAAGGGAGAACTGCTTCTTATAAGACAACCGCTGTGTTGAACATGTCAACTCCGATAGTAAAGTCAAATCCGGTAGAGGAAATACAAACTTAAGGGGCATAGAGAAAGATCTGTTGTCATCGGGGTAACAGATATCCCATAGCGGTCCACACGATCGTGTTGTCGACCGTAAAACTTCTGTAGTGATGACTTCAAGTTATGGGTAACATACCCTTGCTTAGGTAGCCTATTTGTAAGCAATAGAGCCATATCAAGACAGTCGTTTTATCGACCACAGGCCGTTAAGTATCGAATGACTTGGGTAATGTAAACACCATATGCCGGTTCTTTTGGAATGTTGCTACAAAGAAAAGAGAATATGACTGTAAGAAAAGTAAAGTCGTCATATATTGTCATTTAGCCTAGTTTGAAGTGTATCTGTGTTATAAATTTCAAATTGTAGGTAAAGGAACGAAGCCGATGTGGAACTATCTGTAGTATCTTAATTTCGAGCTCTTTTAGATAGATAAGGTGAAAAAATTTACCAAAGCGAGACTTGTTTAGTACTAGAATAGCATCTTTAAACGGTAGTGAATATCATCTTTATAACGGAAACTTAAAACTTCTGAAGTGACAATTGCAACAATGATTGAAAACATTCTCTGGTAAAATAAAAAACTAAAGGATGATTTTGATTTCAGTATTACTAATTTCTTGACTGCGACGTTCCTCTAGGGCCATCCTACGGAGTTTATATTTCTCAACTGGTACGATTCGCACGCGTTTGTTCTACTCTTGACGACGTACTTCAATCAACGTAACCTTATTATCACTTCAAAACTTTTGCAGAAAGGTTACCGATTTCATAAATTGTAAAATACATTTAAAAAGTTTTTTCGAAGATATGAACATCTGATATCTAAATATAATGTCACTCGCAAACAGCTTATTTCTAAGGGCATTTCCCATCCTCGTTTTTACGGAAATGTTGTTAAAAATGCCAGAAATTGATTAAAAATCTAGAAAAACTGGGACGTAACTTACATTCTTTGCACAATAGGGGATATCGACAGGATATTCTGCACATGTCCGTTAAATTAGCCTTGGGATCCAGTGACTTGAGGATTTTACACACTTACTGGCCTCTCACTGATACTGCCGATGTCTACTGAAATACATGATGATTCTTTACCAAACCCATTGGGAGTTTTAATTTGATTTTCCTTCCGTAGTGCGACAGTGTTTTACCAGCAGACTAGGCTGCTTGAGCTAGCCGGCAGTTTAGCGGCGAGCACTCCTTGACCCATCTTTCAAAATTACGGTTTGTTCCCCCATTTTTCCTTTCTAGATTGTCGTCATGGAGTTAGAAGTCTACCCGTATGGGTTTAATTCGTATGTTTATTATACTATAGGGAAACGGGACAGAGAAAGGGGAGGTTTGGGTACCCATAAACCAGTTTAACCCTACCGCTGGTTTTTGCTAGTGCCGGTACCAAGTCCGGCTGTCCCGAGTTCCTATCGTTGTTTATGTTTGTCTTTTGTATTTTTATTGTGGTTTTTTTTCTTGTGCAGTTCCTATTTACTTTCTGGCATGTGGCTATGTTTTCGGCCATTGTAGGTGTTTCCTGTAATATTTTTATTCCATTTTTGATGTAAAGTTTTGGAGACATATGGAATATAGGACACTTTATTATTGATACGGACTTTATCACGTCCAGTATCAAGTTAGCCCGTTAGGCTTCTTCAGAACAACAGTATTTTTTCACTTTTACTTAATATAGGTTATCCCCTATTAATCTATTATGGACTTCTCACGAGGGAACCATTTTCCTATAGAGTTGTCTGGTGTGTATAGTGCAAGTCCGACAGGCGAGGGCCCTATACGCACCAGACAACACTATAGGAAAACGGTTTCCGAAGAAGAAGCCCATAATTCATTTAGTACATAAAAATAAACCAGCTGGAAGGAATGCAAAGTATAGTAAACCGGAAGTCACATGAGGTATAGTCCCGTCGTCAAGTATAGTATCCCGCTGTCAAGGTAAACAAATAGCTGTTCAAATATAGTGACGTCAGATTATCCAATGAAATCGTAGAATTCTTACATGTTATGTACTATTATATTGACCATCTATTTGCAAAGCGATATATTTTGCAATTTGTGCAATAAGTAATTTTTCTACCACTCAACCAATTTTAATGAAAATTCTTGTTTCTGTTTGCAAGCGAACAACTTTTGGAATATTGAATTTTTCACTCACTGCTTAGGATATTCACTATGTCTTAAGAGTTGTCGCGCGTTGGTAGAGAATTTGTGAACATGGTGCTGACTGCTACATTGTCATTTTCTTCCCTATGTTTGACAGCTACATAAATCTACTTAAAAAATTGTTTTATGTAGTCTTTTTCGATTTTGAATTAAAAGGAATTTAAAAAATGCTTACATTCTGTCAATTTGGAAGAAACAACAGTGACAGTGAGCTAAGAGTATCACTAAAAATTTTAGTTGGCAAGAGAATATGTGGTGTCCCGAATATTATGTGATCAAAATGTTACTCAATTATCATTTCTATAAAAAATTGCCGGAAATTATTAACCATTTTATTTAAAAAAAAAAATCTATATTTAATATTTAAAAAAAAAGGAAAAACTCTTTCCACTTTTTTATTGAAATCAATGAAATAACAAAATCTTAAACAAATATATGCTTACAAATAGTACATTCTTTATTTCTAATGTCCAAATATTTCTGTATTATTTGTAATAATGTGGAGAATGTTTCAGCTAATGCGGTTTATATTAAGTATTCAATGAAGGATGATTATTTGTCTTCATGTTTTATTACTGTATCGTACTCAGGAGATGTTATTGTTTCTAAGTGTTTATGACGTAATCATCGTCCTAAGACAGACGGTTTCGTTCTCACTTCCTTTATTTATTTTAATTAATTGCACCTTTTCTGGAAGCAACCAAATTAGTAAATTTTGTGCTAAAATTTAAACATGACAGAAAGACCCTTTCATCTCTTTAAAAAATTTCCGAGTCATATGATCATAAATAAGTTCTTTCATAGATATCAGTTCCTTGTGAAAAATTTCGGTCCGAACTATAATTCAAGATTCTGTATTTTACTTTATACTGGGATGATCATTTCTTTGATCCCGTCTAAAACCTTTCAACTGCAATTGCTATTTAGTTGCTACCGGACACTAACGCAATAAGGGAGGTTTGACGTGCCGTAAAACCGGTTTAACCAACCATTCCTTTTAAAATGCTTGTACCAAGTCATGACCAATGGGGTTTACAAATTTTCTGGCGATTGTCCACCTGTTTTGTCTCTTTTTCTCTTTTTTCTCTTTTTTTTCGTTGCTTTTTTTTTTGTTTGTTTGGTTTTTTTTTCTTTGTTTTTTTTTTATTTGTTTTGGTTTTTTTGTGTTGTTTTTTTTTTTTTGTTTTTTGTTTTTTTTCGCTGTTGACAATTCTGTTTGGTAGGTTTTCTATAACCCCTATGTTTATCATTAACATGCAGAATTGAAGAGTTAACTATTTTTCTATAGAACTATAAACTTTAGTAATTGCAGATTTCAGATTTATAAAAGGACACTTTCACTTTGATATTTTGTTAGTTATTTATCGTTGAGATGAACCAGATGTTTCCACGGACCACAAATTGTTACATTTAAGCAACTTTGTTGAAATGTCACACAAAAAGACGGAGTGCAGTACGAAAAAAAGTTATGATGGTAAATATATTTTTTTCAGAATGTCAGTTTAGGTTTCCATTGCAACTGTCCAGATGGATTCTCAGGACCACATTGCGAGACAGTAGCTATTTCAAGCAAAATACCTCTATGTAAGACTTTTGTCAGCAAACTTTCAAGTGCCTTGCACATTTACATTGCTTCTAAAAAGTGTGAATCAATATCACAAAGCATTCAGCCTGATTCTCTTTCAAATAGAATACTTTGCTGTATATTTCGTGGATATTATATTCCAAAGGTACTCGGTTAAAACTGTATAAATGTATACTACAAAAGTTTGAATCCTAGATCTGTAGTTATAAAGTCCATCATGTTTTTCATTAGTGACAGTTTAAAGTACATCTAACACTGTTCGTCACTATCGACATTAACATCATTTTTATATCTTATTTTTCAAGAATTATTGCAAAAACAGAATTGTTGATGATAGAAAAAACTTACTTGACAACAGTACATACGATATTACCTTCATTTCACTTAATTTCAAAACCCGAAAAGATTTGGAGATTTAAAAGTATAGTTTTTTGGTCTCTTAAGTACGAAAGCCGAGAAGGGACATCGTTTTGAGGAATTCTGAATTCAGAATACGGAATTCAGAATTCGGAATACAGAATGCAGAATTAAGAATATATTACATTTAACCAGTTAATGCAGCGAAACAAATATTCTTTTATAATATCACGTTCATTCTGACGAATGCATGATATTTTCGGTGTCCTTGCATTTTATTTCATGTGTAACAAGGCATATCGTTGTAATTGGTCGGATAACTTGGGGGAGGGGGTAATTTTCTATATAAAGGAAGGTACGGATGTGCGGCCAAAAACGGGCCTCTTTCAGGTCTATATGACAAGGTTTAGAAATATCAGAATATATATATATATATATATATATCAATAGGTCTGAATTTCCACTTCGGAGATATCATAAGATTGCAAATTTCAACATTAAAATATAAGAGCAAAATTAATCTTCAGATTAGTAAAATTACATTATCCATATGATCTTTACCCTTTATATTAATATGAATAGGTTGCAAAATTCCATAAAATATATGAAAGGGTCTCCAATTTCACCTTGTCAAAATATCAAAATATATGAATAGGGTTGGTTTAAATTTTACTGTCCACACACCGTACCAAAATATATGTTAAATGACCCCCCCCCCTCTCGTGGGGAAGGGGGTCCCAGACAGAGATAAAAACAGATAATAAGACACACAACTGAGGATATCACATATCTTTTCATATCAGTAAAAACTAATTTCTTTTTATTGGTCGAAATCTTTCCACGTGGTATATATTAATGTATGTTAAAATGTCAAGCGGATATTATTATGTGAAAATGTCAAGCGGGTATTATCCTTCGGTATTGCCTGATTGTGATTGTGAAATAATGTATTCAGTTTAAAAACCATTATGATGATTGTGTAATATTGTGTCGGTGGCTTTTACATCTTAAGGTAGTTCGACACTAATACACGGCGCATTCGATTGGCGCATTTGCGAAACACAAGTCAGATGCGCAATTGACTGGATTTTCAAGCCGGAATATTCCTTATTTGGCCTTTCCATTGTGACGTCATAATAGATTGACAACACTTTCCCGCCAATTAGCTCCCTTTTACCATAAATATTGTCTGTTTTGTAAACTATATAAAATATTTGTCTTAATCAAACGGTGAATAGATTTTATTAGTTTAACTTAAAGCTGAAATGTATACCTCTGAAATGTCAAAAAATTAAAAAAAATCTGTCTGATGTTTATTTCATATGAAAGCTAAACAATGAGCATGTTCTCACAGTTCCCTATATATTCTGAAAAATTATGAATATGGCCTGATTTTCAAAGCCTGATTACAGGGAAAAATTATGATCGGATACATATCATTTTTATTTTTATTTATTTTTTTTTAACAAATGGGCTAAGAACTACAAAATATCTTAAAATAAAAAAATTCTATCTGATATTGTTATAAGGCTCGAACTACCTTAAATGCTCAAAACTGCAATTACCTCAACAATAAAGTTTAAAATTGCATTGTAGGGATAACATTCAGAAGACAATAAAACCATTTACTAATAGTTTGCGGAATGTGAAAATCATGGTTCCTCAATGAAATAAGAAAAAGTGGTAATAATCGTGAAATTAAGACCGTCCCTGGGACAGTGGTATTGACTTCGATGCAGATAATGGCCGCTTTGAACGTTTTGGCTTGTGGTTTTTACATGTGTTTTGATCATTATTACAAGAAAGACGTCTGTTCTGCAACCATCAAATAAATGTAACGACATAGAAAAACATTCTTAAAGTACGCACAACGAAAAATCGCTGTAGCTATTTTGTTTTAAATAAGACCCTAATAAAACACATATGTATCAGTTTCTAATTTTTCGCTGCTACTCTTTGCATATTTACCGAAATAATCAAAGTTCAAATAAAAATATTTTCCATAGACCTTAATGTTAATTTCACTCAAATTTAAAAAAAAAATTCAATGTGGGAGTGATTGATGAATGATTTACGCAAACCACCAAACCAATAAAAAGACACCAGATCCATTACCGATTAATTACTTATTTGCATATAGGGTGCTTGTTTATTCGGCTGACCAATGAACAAACAGAATTTTGATTTGTTTACTAATTTACATAAAAATGTTTGGTTAAAAATGAGAATAAAAAATGCAGAACCAATATCCAGTTACCATTTACTTTTATTAAAATAAATTTGTTTACAGGTAAAAAGTTTTTGTTGACACTTTGTCAAGTAATTACATAATTATTTTTTTGCTTCGAAATCGAGATTCGAAAACTCCCAACCCACGTTTTTTGGTTAATCGATAGACCCCAGGGCATTATAACAATAAATACAGGTTTTCACTTAATCAGGTTTACTCCCTCTGTTTTCGACTCAAATTTTCTGTTAAAATAACATAGAAAGGTAATGGAAAAAATTTAAAGCCTTTGATGTAAAATTATGGTAATGCATGGCATGAAGCGGCAAAAAATTAACTTTCTATTGGTGTATTCCATGTCATCCTTTAACATTTACTTAAAATGATATTTGGAGAAAAGTCGCGGCAAATTTCGTTGTGGCTACTTTAGTTACAAACTATAATAAGGTATAAAAACTCGAAAGTCTGGATAAGGAATAATATTTAATTCATTCTTTTACACACGTTATACAGCTTATAGAAACACATGTGAATCCCCGTTTGATGTTGAATTTTGTTTATTTCAATAATACTGCTGATTTCAATACCCTCATAATATAGAATTAATTGACCACACTCAAAACATGTTTTTTTAAGGGCAAGGATTTTTCAGTTTGCCTATAAAAACAAAATACACATCTTTAGAGACTAAACTTAAAATACTGCTAAAACGAATCCCATACATTCCTTTTCTCTCCGCTTATAAGATTATGTGCATTCAAGACTAAAAGACATTTTGTGGTAACATAAGAAAAAAAATTATCATAAACGAGGTAAAGTGCAAGGCGTTAGGTTATGGTGTTGGCAATGATCAAAATCATGTATAATCAAATTAAGAAAAGTAAAATTGACCCATAATTGATAAGGTAAAAAGACAAAATATACAGAATAAAAAATGGAAAAGAGCTAATCAAGAAATGAAAGGAACAGAATGAATGGCCTAAATTTTTAACTTTCTTCTCTTCAATTATGACTGAATAGTTAAACGATAGACCTGCAAGAACGAGAGAAAGCAAACCAACTGACATGCCCTCCTCCCACTTTCGAGTTAATTTGTCGGTCCCTTTATTGAGTAATATTTGCCTTTGATGACGCTTTGTTATTGTTCAACAAAACGATCACACAATCTTCAACATGTTTTGCCCACGTAGATCTCCTTACATCTTTAAAACCAACAGCATAATTACGTTTTGTGTAATGCATATCAAGGAGTAAAGCTCTTTGAATAGGAAGCAAATCTTGGAAAAAATCGAAGTTGTGTTTATCTTAGAAAACTATCGATTTCAGTTGTGAACAATTTTTTTGATAGCTCCGTTATGAGTGTTGTTTTTTTTCGAAACAAACGAACCCAGTCATTAGTGTTTCACATCCTCTTCTGCATAGCCTTATGTCTGGTCTCTCAGGAAACTTAAGTGATAGCTCAATCCAAAACTTTGCTGGGATAGCCTTTATAAACAAAAATAAGTAGAAGTCGGCGTCTGTCGGTTTGCAAAACACTGAAGTGGAAATTAGCCCATCCTTACTTGTACAACTGAAAGACTGTCTTGGGTTATATTGAAGGTGAATTTGATGGATGGATGGGACGTGGACACATAGTCAGTGAAAGACTTTTTGTCATCTTGCGTGTCAGAAGACACCCCGAAAACATCGCTCCGACAAACCGAAGACATCATCAACGTAACTTTTATAAAGTTTCTGGGATATAAGTTCTTTAAATTCATAGAACATATTTTCTCAAGGTAGCAAACAAATAGACAAGAAATTTTAGGGCTCACTTTGTTTCCTATCGCAACGCCACTGGACTAAATGTAGTATTACTTGTAAACTGGAAAGTCTTTAGAGGTTCAGGCCTAGTTCAGTGAGGCTTTTTTATAAAAGGATTTGGCGTTCTGTTTAAAAGTGTTTTAAAACCATAGCACAATTGTTGGGGATCTAGTGTATAAGTAAGTGGCATCCATAGTGAATAGTCTAAATACAGCATTTTCAGGTCGAATAAAAATAAGCATGTTGAAATCATGCGTAGTCATCTTGATATATTTATACTCTGTGTCACAGCCTCAAATTTGCTCTAAAATGGACGAGAAATGAAAACTACTCACCGCGTTGAAACGAAATATGCACCCTCTGACGTAACGAAAATTGGCTATGTTTATTCCAATAATTATTATGTTATCCGATAAAATCTTAAGGCGCTAGTCCAGAAAAACACTTCTCTATGGAGATTTAACATGGGGAATATCTGCCATTGTTGACACCGGAAATAACGTAAGGAGCAGTAATTATTTTACAGCAGCACGTGGGATTTCCCGCAGATTCTACCAAGAGAGATAACCACCGATAACCGGTGCATGTGACAGGGAAATACGATATCTTGGCAAATTGGCCTAAATTAACAAATGCAACATTTTTATTAAAAAAAACTTTTTGCAAGTATAGCATTTTCAACAAAATTGCCATGTCATTGTCATGAGCCAAAGTCAAACAGGCAAATAATGACAATTCGTCAAGACACAGGCACTGTTTGTTTGTTTTTTTAAATGTCGATCCCTTCCTCTATTCTTCCACACGACTGAATTTTTTAATGAAACAAGTGCCTGTGGGCCAAAGTGATAAAAGTTTGAAGGAACCCCCATGTTTTGATGTGGCTGACGGATATAGGGGGGGTTAAAAATAGATGTGCTTAGCTGGAACTGCGTGTAAACGGCAATATGGAATTCTCTTGGACCCCCTTTTATGAAGGCTGGGCAGGTATTACATTCCGTTTCTGTTAAAACGCCTTAAAACGGATACCAATCTACAAGTTGCCAAACATGCCATCACGGTTGGCTCTCAAGAGTTGGCTACATGATAGCTGCCCATGGGAGGGATAACTCTCACATACATTGCCATTAGACATGCGGCTGGCGGTCCATTACATCTCTACCAAAATAAATACTACAATATAATAGCATCCATGTTCTTAATTTCCTGGCTGATTTCATGTGCTTTGGTATAATATTCTCATACAAATGTGTCCACATACATATCTGTTGTCTGTATGAGTTTGCTTAACAGACGATTAATTATCATCATTATATAAAATAAAAAAAAATTGGCCAAAGACTCAAATGGCTGGGTTGCGTTTTGGTGTTGTTGTTTTATAGGTTCTTTAGCATAAATGGGCCTGTGTGGACTGTATAGAATATGCTTTTGAATTTCAAGGATCTGGGTAGAAAAGTGTACTAGAACTAAATTTCACCTTTCCGGTACTTTCATTTGAAAATATCAATAACAAAAACATAACTAATGTGATGTTTCAAAGATCTGGATTGAAAGCTGTAGGAGGAGTTGATTTCACAAACATGCACCCTCTGTTGAAAGCATCGAGAAAAGATGACTAAGATCCAAAGTACGGAAAAATAGGGGAAAAAATCCGAAATAATTCCATAAAGTCAGGTGCAAATCTGCAATATATATAGAAATATTTTGTGAAGTTTCAAAGATCTGGGTAGAAAACTGTAGCAGGAGTTGATTTCACAAAATAGGTACTCTCTGTTGAAAATGTCGAAAAAAAATGACTAAGTTCCAAAGTCCGGAAAAATAGGAAAAAATTTCCAAATAAATCAATAAAGTCAGATGCACATCTTCAATATATGTAAAAACATTCTGTGAAGTTTCAAAGATCTGGGTTGAAAACTGTATTAGGAGTTGATTTCACAAAAAGGTACCCTCTGTTGAAAACATCGATACAAAATGGCTAAGTTCCAAAGTACGGGAAAAAAAGGAAATAATTTCTGAAACAATTCCATAAAGTCAGGGGCACATCTTCAAGATATATAGAAACATTCTGTGAAGTTTCAAAGATCTGGGTTGAAAACTGTAGGAGGAGTTGATTTCACAAAATAGGTACTTATTTTCCCCGCCCGCCGCCTGTCCAACATTCAACATACTATTACCCGGATTTGCACTCGGCCAATTAGCATAAAAGCATATCATTGTTCAAACTGTTGCTTACAAATTTAAGTCTTTCATAGCTGCAAACAAGAAGATCAGATAGGCCTGCAAATCACATGGATGATACAACATATACAAACTAATAATCAAATTCCAACAAATACAAACAAAGAAACGACAAAGTAGAGAATGTATATGTAAGACACGGATGCCCCAACAATAGATTTATCGCAAAAGATAACCCAAGTCAATCGGCATAAAATAAGTTCCCTGTCACTGAATTGAGATGGAACCAGAAAGGGCTGTTACAGATGATTGCTTAATGAATATTAAAGATGATTTTTAGATAAATATTTGTTGAGTAATGGATCTTATCAAAAACATTTAAACTAAAGTCAATGAAACATAAAATATAGGTCAAATCATATATGAATTATGTAGCACTATAACCACGGTGATTAATTTGATGAAATATCATTGTAATGTAATGTGCAGATAATAAATGGACCTAAACCAAACCATTTAACAAAGTCATTCAAGCATAAAATGTCGGTCATGAACAACCAATCGCTGGTGATATGGGTAGTTCTCTTCTAGATGAATGTTGCAGTGAAATATCACGATGCTACAATACATAATAGTTAAGAAATAGTCCTAAATGCAAAACTTAACCAAAGTAACTGAAGCATGAAATGTAGGTCAAAGCCACCTTATTGTCAATGATTTGGGTAGTACTCATCAATGCAGTTAATTTGATGAAATTTCATTGTCTTGTACTTTGTAGTTGTTGAGAAATGGACTTAAACACAGAATTTAACCAAAGTCACTGAAGCATAAAATAAAGGTCAAAGCCACCTAATTGTCGACGATTTGGGTAGTACTTATCAAGGCAATAAATTTGAAGAAATAACATTTTCTTATAATGCATAGTTGTTGAGAAATGGACTAAAAGCAAAACTTAACCATAGTCAGTCAAGCATGAAATGTAGGTCAAAGAGTTAAACTACCTAGTGCACTAGTAGTGCTATCAAAGATCTACCCACTGACCTATTATCATTGTTCTACCTCTCACAGTTTCTGAGAAGTGTACTTAAAAGCAAAATAAGCGGACGTACGGAAAGACGGGCAAGGGTAACACTATATGCCCCTTCCACAGACAGATGCATGCAGGGATGGCGAAAGTGAAAATTATACAGAGAACCCAGAGTTGTTTGTTGACAATCCTGCATCCAAGGGTAAACTGCTTACATTTTCCAATAGAGTTCAATTTTAAACTTAAATCAGCAGTGGCGGCAATCTTGGATTCATTATCAGTTCTAAAATCATTCATTTGTTCATTGATCTGCCCACTTATTTAATAAAGGGCTACCCAGAGCGCAGCATGATAAGACTGCAGCATGTTGACCACTAAAATTTGAACAAGTGTAATTCAGAGCTAATGTGTACACAGTAATAAAGGGCTACGCTGAGCGCAGCATGATACGACCGCAGCATGTCAAATACTGAAATTTGTACAAGTGTAATTCAAAATGAATGAGGACACAGTAAAGAGCTTGATACAGTAATTAAATGGACACAATAAAGAGCTTG
Source organism: Modiolus philippinarum (assembly GCA_002080025.1). Classification (NCBI taxonomy): domain Eukaryota; kingdom Metazoa; phylum Mollusca; class Bivalvia; order Mytilida; family Modiolidae; genus Modiolus; species Modiolus philippinarum. Next base: position 129,022 of record MJUU01007787.1, read on the forward strand.
AATCAGTTGCAATTTTGGCCCCTTTGGCCCCTTTAGTTATAAACGGGAAAAGCTATGCCAAATTTGTTGACTTACTACTGAAAGCTTATNTCAAGAAGAATCCAAAGAAAAAAATCTGATCGAAATCCGATGAATAATAAGGATTTCAAATATTTCGAAAAATTACAATTTAGGCCCCTTTGGCCCCTTGTAGCTTGAAAACGGTAAGAGCTACGCAATCTCTGTTGACATACTACTGAAACCTTATATCAAGAGGAATTCAAAGAAAACAAGTGTGGATCATATTGCAAGGCAATACAGGATCCCCTACCGGTGGAATAATTCAGTGATACCAGCAAAAATAGTTAAAGAAAAGTTTTCCTAGCCCAAGGCCCATAACTTCGTCAAAAATCAATGGACCCAACCCATACTCAAACTTGATCTGTAACCCATAGTAGTTGATTAACAATGCAAATATCAGCTTAATATCTGAAACGGTTTAGAAAAAAGTCTGGAAAAACTATATTTTACCCAAATTTTCTAAGTCAAAGGCCCAAAATCAATGGACCGGAACCAAACTCGAACTTGATCTGTAACCCATAGTGGTAGACTCACGTAGCAAATATTAGCTTCATATCTGAAACGGTTTAGAAAAAAAGTCCGGAAAACCTATATTTTACCAAAATACATGTATTCTCTAAGTCAAAATTTTCTAAGTCAAAGGCCCATAACTGCGTCCAAAATCAATTGACCGGAACCAAACTCGAACTTCATCTGTAACTCATTATGGTAGAATCACATGCCAAATATTAGCTCAATATATGAAACGGTTTAGAAAAAAAAATCCAGAAAACTGATATTTTACCGAAATAGTCAAAGTCCTAGTCCGCCATAACTCCATCCAAACTCTGTGGACCGAAACCAAACATGAACTTCATCTGTAGTTCATAATTGTGGACTCACATACCATGTATTAACTCAATATATGGAATGGTTTAGAAAAAAAACTCCGGAAAACTGATATTTTACCGAAATAGTCAAAGTCAAAGTCCCATAACTCCATCCAAACTCAGTGGACCGGAACCAAACACGAACTTTATCTGTAACTCATGATGGTAGACTCACATACCAAATATTAAGTCAATATGTGGAACGGTTTAAAAAAAAGTCCGGGAAACTGATATTTTACCAAAATAGTCAAAGTCCAAGTCCCATAACTCCGTCCAAAGTCAGTAGACCGGAACCAAACACGAACTTCATCTGTAACTCATGGTGGTAGACTCACATACCAAATATTAGGTAAATATGTGGAACGGTTTAGAAAAAAAGTCCGGAAAACTTGATTGTGACGGACTGACAGACGGACTGATGGATGGACTGACGAAGTGCAAACCTAAAGTCCCCTTCGGCGATGCCAGTAGGGGACTAAAAATACCATCAAAATCCGATGAAAAATACAGATTTCACATATTTCGAAAATTTGCAATTTTGGCCCCTTTGACCCTTGTAGCTTGGAAACGGTAAGAGCTACGCAAAATCCGCAAAATCCGTTTACATATATCAAGAGGAATTCAAAGAAAAAAATCCCATAGAAATCCGATGAAAAATATAGATTTTACATATTTCGAAAATTTGCAATTTTGGCCCCTTTGATCCCTTGTAGCTCGGAAACAGTAAGAGCTACGCAAAATCCGCCTTAATTTGCACATTGATCTACTGCAGCTGGAATAAAAACTAGAGCTGTCGGCAAAGCCAGACTAATACCCCACCCCCGCAACTGCATTTGAGTACCAAGGCATATCATTTTGAAATTTGACCTTCCGCCTCATGGTAATTGGAAAGAAAATCTAACAGAAATAAAGCCTGTCAGGACTGAAATTACAGGTTTTATTCCAATCAGTTCATATCTGGTACTTCATTTAAAGGGTAATACATTAAATAATATATAATTCGGTGGATACAAAGCTGATTTAACCAAGCTTTCGGCACAAAATGTGCAAGGATTTACTATCATTAAAGTCAAAGGTCAAAGTCAAGGTCACAGTGACCTAAATTTGGTACGAGACACATCGTCTTCCCATGATGCATCCACACACCAAGTTTGATAATCATAGGTGCTACAGTACAAAAGTTCTGCCCCGGACACGGTTTTACTATCATAAAGGTCAAAGGTTAAGATCAAGGTCACAGTGACCTGAATTTGGTACGAGACACATCGTCTTCCCATGATGCATCCACACACCAAGTTTGATAAGTGCTACGGTACAAAAGTTCTGCTCCGGACACGAAAGGGGACAGACGGACAGACATGACGATTCCTATATAGCCCCAAACTTCGTTTGCGGGGGGTATAATAAAATATAATTTTTAACTGTGTTTGCAATTTCCTTGGGAAAAATGATGTGATCACTCATGCATGACTAAGGAGCCAGGACCACCATCTGTACGAGTACACATGCCAAGTATCAAAAGTCTACCTTATATAGTTCAAAGTTATAGCTAAGGTGAAAGTTTCGGACTCACAGACAGACAGGACAAAAACAATATGCCCTCGATCCTCGATCTGGGGGCAGAAAAACTCATCAAATATATATTGAAATTTTTGAAAATCGACCCTCTTGGGGCCCTATTTATCTCATGAATGGTAAGTGCCATATGAAATCCATTGGCATCCTCCAGATTGGAAAATTTCTGAGAAATCCCATCAAAATCCCATAAATAATAAAGATTCTACAGTCAAATATGTGAAAACACCCAATTTAACCCCTTTTGGCCCCCTTTTCTGAAACAGGCTGGGCCAGGAACATAAAATTTTAAATCCGGCTTAAGCATGTGCCAAGAAACATCATACTAAAATTTGAAAATGATCTGTTAACTGGAACCAAAGTTATGCTGTTCACAGACACGAAAATACGGACCATATATGACAGACACAAAGGGATGGCAAAAGCTAACATGGCCTCTTAGCCTAGATGAGCTAGAAATGTATAACAAAAGTTGTTTCGCCTAAATGTAATTTAATTAAATGAAGTATAAACAATAAATTAGTCCAGTTATATTCACATGATGATTCAACAAATGATAAGTCAATTTATATGATTCCTTAAATCCCCAGCTACATGTATGATGACTTCTGTGGAAATACCAATAACCTGGTCTTTGTTTAAATTAGGATTTTCTTTGAAGACTGAAAACACAAATAAAAATTATTAATATTAAAATAAGACATTTGCAGAAGATCCATTTTTTTACATTGCATGGTACAATATGTATATATAAACAAATAGACATCCAAGTACAAAATAAAAATGGTATACATGGTATGGTGGGCTATTCAAGTACATCATTTCCTACTTTTTTGTAAGAAATTAGGCCGGGTTTTATAGGGGTGGTGTGAGAAGTGTGCACCCCCTTAAAAGTGGAAAAAAGAAATTTATATGATAAGATCAGGGTTTTGTCTTAAAATTTATGATTTTTTTTCAGTTGTGCCCCTCTAACTTCAATTTATGGACCCCCATCCCTCCCTCCCTCCCAGAAAATATTCATGACTTATGGATTGTTAAAA
>MJUU01007787.1:168019-183938 GCA_002080025.1 Modiolus philippinarum
TTACAAAGAAGTAAAAGTTAAATTCACTTATATGCGTTTTTTATTATTTTTTTTATGCTCTTGAAGGGTCTTTTGAAAAAGACTCTGCTCGTCAATTTAGATTTGCCATAGTTAGCATAGTCCCTTTAGATTTTTGTTATACCAGATTCTACTCTTATAAAAATTTGTACATAACTATTAGCGATTCTTTTCTATTTCTAAGAAATTTATTTGTCACAATTTTCTTTTCAGGCAGTCGTTTTATTGAATAATACCGATATTTTGTCAGTTCCTATGCTGAATTATTTGCTCTACAAGAAGTCATGAACATTTAGCTATTGCTTAAATATGAATCAATTTAAAAAGTTGAAAGAAGAGGGAACAAATCTAAATGGCCATTTATAGTATTACGTAAAATCGTTAGGCTAGCAATTTTGTTATTTGCGTAAAACGGCTTCCCAGAACCCAGGGGGTAAACCAATGCAAAGAATGTGATAAATAAATATTAACACTTCATAACTTGACGATTTACAAAATATCGTTCAGTCAATGAGATCATTATTACCTTTAAAGCACAATATTTAAAGAAAATGATTACAAGTTTATTGAAACCATTTTGTCATTAATAAACAATTAATTTGTTAATGTGTCTAAGGATAAGAATACATTAGTGGTATCCTCACTTTTTTCCTGATTTCTTTTTAGGTTTAATATACACAGATTGATATAAACATTTGTGGTAATACTTTTGTTTATAATTCAAAGTGATTGTGATAGAAAGAATATAACGCATTATATACAAAGCAACATTATTTCATAGATGTGAATAAACAAGTTTTATGACACGCAAAACCTATCCTTTTATTGCAATAGAATCAACTTTCAACTCAACAGCAATTCCTTTGGAAAGGTCGTAGACGGTAAGCGATCGAAAAAAAACTTACTGGATGGTTTGATTAGAGGAAATGTATGAATAACAAGTTGTGTTTAGAAACATGACAAGAAATGCACTTTAATTTCTATACTTAGTCGGTATTGCTGCCGTAAAAAAAGTATTTAACGTTTTTAGAAACTTAATTATCAGCGATCCAACTAATCGATTTTTGTTAACACAAATAGCACAAAGAAATGATTGTTAATGAAATAAATATGAAATTTGTATATTTAAACTATTGTTCCAACGTTCTCTTGGTATCCATCGCAGAAGACTTTTTCTGTGGCACTTATGCTGATCATAATATTATATTAAATATGATAAAAACTCTTTAATTTTCTTGTTATGTTTCCCCTTATTGTTGAAAGGATATATATACAAACATACAACGTAAAAGTACAATATAATATTCATTATGCAGGATTATATGACTCTATATATATATCTATATTAAGGTGTAATAGTAAAATCACGTGCACGTAAACTTTCAAATAGTTGCAGACTCCGCCTCATAGTTATCGAAAAAACAGTGAAAGGAAACGTTACATTTTTGCTTGTACACAATGTGTTGAAACTTTCTAAAGGAACGTCCCAGCGCGAAGCTTGCTTGCAGTTCATTGTATATTTGATTATTATGATTAAGAGTGATTTGTTTTATATTTATTCATGTTTTGACCACCTGATGTCGCTCTCGGTTTTCATGGGAGTTCATACTGTCAGTGCTTCAGTTTTTAGTGTTGTCTTGTTAAATTTTAGTTTTGTCTTCGTCAGTGATGTTTGTGGTACCAATTTGTTCTTGTCCATGTTTGAATACTAAAGTGAGTACCAAAGCTTTTAAAATTTCACCTTGGTACTGTTTGGGGGTTAGAGAAGTTACACGTACCATGGTTCTCAATTGGTTTTGTCTCAGGGTTAGAAAATGACAATAACCAATCAGTTAACTGACAGANCTTTCAAAACATATGCCTCACTAACAGTGTGACTGGTGCTGTGTACAGAGCAGGACATGTTTACCCTTCCGGAGCACCTGATGTCACTCTTGTTTATTGAGAGTTTACACTGTTAGTGCTTTAGTTTTTTGTGTTGTATATGTAATGTTCGCGTGTTTTGTGGGCATGTGGTGTCTTTGGTCTTCCGTCTTTTGGTGTTCTTGCTTTTGCCTTGTCTCTGGGCTTTGATTTGTGTAATCTTGTGCTTTGTGCCTTCGGTATTCTACTGCCGTTGTTTTGAAAGTTCTTACCGTAAATATATATTAATAAGAGAACAATAAATAATAATTATGACAAGAAATATGCAATATTTAATGTTCATCATTAAAAATAGATTCTCAAACTAAACCAGATGAGGTGCTCCTTTATTATAGTTGACTTTGATTCGAACAGTGTTAAATTGTATACGTTTTGGAGCATTTTTTTCAGGCTTCGTGTGCTTATCGCATTCACGTTTAAACAAAGAGCCGCAAATCCACCGAAATAATTTTTTCAGATCAAAGGAAAATTAAAGTATATATAGCTGTCCAAATTATCAAAAAATGAAATACAGTTTCTTATACCCGAAATATTGGTTTAATTTTGAGTATCCAGCGTATATCAGTCAACTTTGGAAGTTATTATGATACGGCTTTATAGCAACGTCTCTTCTTCTTTTTATTCAAATATTGATATCAGAGAAAACAAAAGTATATACACGGAGACAATCTTGAATAAGATTTGCATAAAATGAGCAATCATAATATAGATTACACAGTCTGTAAGTGACCTAATATGGTACATACACGGTCAGTAAATTTCATATTGGGCGAGAGCGTAGCTCGAGCCCAATATTCAATTTACTGACCTTGTATATACCATATTAGGTCACTTACATACTGTGTAATGTTTATATTCTGCCGAGAGTCCAGTTCCTCCTAAAAAACATGTTAAAAACGTGTACACTGACAGTAAATTAATCAGTCACCCGATATGGAATATACATGGTCGGCACGTAACGTCTTTAGACCAATCAACGTCTTAAGGATTTACTAGAGGCAGGATAGTAGTAAATATGCTGCTACATCCAATCGCAGAACAGTAAGAATTCTGTTATCTTCATTCAGCTGAATATTTCATGCTCAATAATGTTTTATTTTTATAGCACTTAGTTGCAATCTATTGTAGTTAAATTTGTTGAATGTATTAGAGTTGTGAGTGTTAAACCATAGCAATAATAAACATTAATAGTACGATAAAACTAAAATACTATCATTTAAAAAAATACTATCATTATTTGATATTACTGATTATTCGGATTTCGTTTGGTTTTATGCATTTTAAACGTTTTTTGAAATTATGGATTTCCTTTGTTTGGGTTCTTCTGCTACTGATGAGGAAATAATTTATTGAAGTTGGAGTTAAGTAAGTGAGAACCGAACCGCCAATCCAAAAGCGAACAATCCAAGGACAATGGCAACACCAGAAACAAAAAAGGGGGAAAAAACAAAGACACAACATGTTACGGCACAGAAAAAAAAATGAAGACACATTCACAAAAAGATGAACAACACGGACCCAATAAAAAAACATGGGTGAGATCAGGTGCACTGGTAAAGTTAGCATTTCCTGCTTCTTATAAGACACCCGTCGTGTTGAACAGGTCATATCCGGTAGTTAAGTCAAATCCGAAACAGGAAACAACAATTAAGCTTTAAAGGGAAAGATTTGTTGTCATGTGGGAAACAGATATCCCATAGGTGATGTCGATCGTAAAACTTCTGGAGGATTGACTTCAAGTCTTGGGTAACATACCCTTGTTGAAGTAGCCTATTTGTGAATAACCGGGCTCTATCAAGGAAGTGACTGTATCGAACACAGGCTCTTGAATAGCGAATGAGCTGGGAGGTGTAAACTCCATATGGCGGTGCTGTTTGGATGGTGCTACAAAGACAAGGGAAGTTTACTATTGGAAAGGTGGAAGTCATCGCGTTTCGTTTGTCGTACAGCTTAGTTTGAAGTCCCCCCTCTGTTTTCAATTTCAAGGTGAAGGTCAAGGAACGAGGCTGATGTAGATGTGTGTGTGGTATCCTTAATTTCGAGCTCTTTTGGATAGATCAAATGAAGAAAATCACCAAAGCGAGGGTTGTTTAGCGACAAAATATCATCTATATAACGGAAGCTAAAATTGAAGGATGGTGGCAGTTTTTTTATCTTTATTTTGAAGAAGCCCTTCGATGAATTCAGCTTCATAAGAGTGAAGAAACAGATCGGCTGTGCGCCTATGTGTTATGTGTAACATATGTGTTATGGTCTCATATCCATTTACTCCACATCCTTTCGTAAAATATCAGGTTCTCGATTTTCAGAAACCATCAAGTTAAGTTTAACTTTTTATTTCAACTACCCCTGATTCTTGCATAGCTGACTGAACTGTCACCTGAAAGACAAAATAATATGTTTGTCTCAATTGTTAGACAGTAATTTGCATTTCTTATTTGATATGATGTACTCTGTTGTACACAAACCTAATAATTTACATGTCGCACACCGAACCAATTGCATCAATCAACATTTCTCATGAACACTTAATTCAGATTACTGAGTTTGTTGTTCTTCATTAGTAACCACTGCATTTCACCTTTTATATTAAGTCACGGACAGTGCTTTCAAATATTTGTGTTTCTGTTTTTATCTATGCAGCAATGTCCAAATGCCAACTCTTATGAACTAGATATCATCAGCATCTTCATATACGAGCAAAAAAAAAAAACTGTAAGACCCTGTTACAGCAAAATAATCTAGCAACGTGTGCTGACATTCGCGAATTATTTTGGCAAACTTTAAAGGAATTGAGTAAATTGTTGTGTTGGAAGGATACATAACGTCATACTAGATACCTACAACAGACAGAAAACTTACCAATTACTTTTCTGCAATGCTCACTAAACGTGCACCAACGTATGTCGACGTTTCGAAGGCGTTTATCTAGCGTACTTGACCTATATTGAACGCATCCATTACGGTCGTGTAGAATACGAAGAACGTTTGTATAGTGTGTGGCCGATTTTTTGTCAGATAGTTTTGAAATTCTTCATCCAAATGTCATTTCAAAAGGTTAACAAAGATAGAAATGTCACCGACAAGTTCACAGAAGTAAAAAATACACACCAGCCTGATGCTGAATGAAAGCAGCGATTTAATTCCTGTGGGATATGCTCTTGTTCTTGAAGCATTGCTTCTATAGTAAAGCATTGGCTAGTACGTTACTCGTTATTCACAATAACACTCGATTCAAGATTCATGAAAGTCTATATTGCAACATATAAAGTTTCTTAAATAAAAGATGATGAAGCAAAAATAAGTGGGTATTAGCAGAAAGAGGGATTAGCCGTTTTAATCGAATTTTTAAGCGATAACGAAACGGAATCAAGGCAAAAAATATAAAGCAGGAACCAATGAAAATTGAACCCTTGAAGCCGAAAAAGTGCCCTCTTTTAGACTTTTTGTAAATTATTGTCCCTTCTTTTAAACAGATAAGTGGAAAAAATACAGTACTTTTGGACAGGGACCCCAATTGAGTCGCCGTTAATTGTGTTTAAATATAGTTGCCGATTCATATGTACAAAATTGATATATATATATAAAGTCCTTTCCGCTACCGATTCAGAAGAATATATATAAATCTAAATTTACGGAATAAATGAACGAGATGCGAAAAACCTTGGACAATAGGATAAAATTTTAAGAAACAAATATACTTATTGGTGGCGTTTCCATTTTAATCATTTCATTTTTTGTCAAAATCATTTCTATTATACCGGGGAGGCTTAATTTTCTGCCCCTACCCATTTTTTAAGATAAAATCATGCATTATGAATATCTAGATTTCCGGCAATCCAATGTTTATTTTCATATACATGTTTTTAAATTTTCGTTTCCGTGTTATGGGATGTAATGTACATAAAACGACAAACATTTTTTTATAAGAAGATTAGTGTCAGATTTCATATTCAGACGCCATCATCATTCGCTCGAGAAAAGTTCTTTGTGAATTGAAACGTCGCGTTTTATTTCAAAGTTTTTGTAATATGAAAATATAACATTTTAGTGTTGTTATAATTATAACACATAGACATTTATATATCTAAATTTGGATATATTTGATTAAATCATTCATGAAGTTAGTCGTTATTTACAATAACACTCGATTCAAGATTCATGAAAGTCTATATTGCAACATATAAAGTTTCTTAAATAAAAGATGATGAAGCAAAAATAAGTGGGTATTAGCAGAAAGAGGGATTAGCCGTTTTAATCGAATTTTTAAGCGATAACGAAACGGAATCAAGGCAAAAAATATAAAGCAGGAACCAATGAAAATTGAACCTTGAAGCCGAAAAAGTGCCCTCTTTTAGACTTTTTGTAAATTATTGTCCCTTCTTTTAAACAGATAAGTGGAAAAAATACAGTACTTTTGGACAGGGACCCCAATTGAGTCGCCGTTAATTGTGTTTAAATATAGTTTCCGATTCAAATGTACAAAATTGATATATATATATATAAAGTCCTTTCCCCTACCGATTCAGAAGAATATATATAAATCTAAATTTACGGAATAAATGAACGAGATGCGAAAAACCTTGGACAATAGGATAAAATTTTAAGGAACTAATATACTTATTGGCGGCTTTTCCATTTTAATCATTTCATTTTTTGTCAAAATCATTTCTATTATACCGGGGAGGCTTAATTTTCTGCCCCTACCCATTTTTTAAGATAAAATCATGCATTATGAATATCTAGATTTCCGGCGATCCAATGTTTATTTTCATATACATGTTTTTAAATTTTCGTTTCCGTGTTATGGGATGTAATGTACATAAAACGACAAACATTTTTTTATAAGAAGATTAGTGTCAGATTTCATATTCAGACGCCATCATCATTCGCTTGAGAAAAGTTCTTTGTGAACTGAAATGTCGCGTTTTATTTCAAAGTTTTTGTAATATGAAAATATAACATTTTAGTGTTGTTATAATTATAACACATAGACATTTATATATCTAAATTTGGATATATTTGATTAAATCATTCATGAAGTTAGTCGTTATTTACAATAACACTCGATTCAAGATTCATGAAAGTCTATATTGCAACATATAAAGTTTCTTAAATAAAAGATGATGAAGCAAAAATAAGTGGGTATTAGCAAAAACAGGAATTAGCCGTTTTAACCGAATTTTTAAGCGATAATGAAACGGAATCGAGGCAAAAAATATATAAAGCAGGAACCAATGAAAATTGAACCCTTGTAGCCGAAAAAGTGCCCTCTTTTAGACTCTTTGTAAATTATTTTCCCTTCTTTGAAACAGATAAGTGGAAATATACAGCACTTTTGGACAAGGGCCCCAATTGAGTCATTGTTAATTGTGTTTAAATATTATTGCCGATTCATATGTAATTGATATATATAATTATTATTTCCCCTACCGATTCAAAAGAATATATATATATATATATATCTAAATTTAGATATATTTGATTAAATTATTCATGAAGTGAAAAACTTAATTCAGAAACATTTCTGGAATACAAGTTACTTAAGTTTTCGATATTTGCGCGGGAAAATATTAACAAAAATGTTAAATTCCATCCCGTGCTTTAGACCTATGCTCTTTTAATATACAGTTTATGGAGTGTGTGTGTCCGGGCGACAACTTCTCTTGATTCCCAATTTAGATACATTATACATAAAAATATCATATACTTAGCGCCGTTCTGTTATTTAGTCAAATTTTATGTGCTATCCAGATACACCCTGTTATAATTGTTGTCCACCGTTTTCGTTTCATATGTATATATCGGGTACTTTATGATGGAAAGCATTCAATTCATCGTACCGTCTAGTTAAATTATCTATTATTCCCTACATTCACACAAAAGTGTTAAGGTTCAGTTTTCTAGACATCGTTTTTTTACACCGTTCCAAACACCCTAATCCTTACAATACTTATACATGGAACTCAGAAACGAAAAACGATTAATTAATCATCAAAGGGTCTCCACGGGTCTCAATCTTCAAAACTGGTTATCTAAAAATGTCACAATTGCTAATTTTTTTTCAGTATGAAAAACCGTGGTTACCCTTCTTTTGCCGTGCAAATAAATGACTTCCATGCCCACGCCTCGTCAATAAAACTTCAAATAACTAAATACCGAAGTCACCGTGAATTTAAATTCTGCATATGCGCATTTCGACAACTTATGTCTCTTCAGTGCAGATAAAATCTAAACGTTTGGAAGACCATGAACTCAAAGAAGTTTAAAAACTGATAGAGAACAAACAACCAATATGATCTAAATGTGAAGCCAAAATCAGCTACAGTGAGGTCTATTGTTAATGGTCACAACTTGTTTTTGCATTTGACAATGATATTGACTGAAAAACTAATAACGTTGTATATTTACTTAAATGAAATATACCTAACTGTGGAATTCAGTATGTTTGTGAAACTGGTCGGTATCTTTCTAAACGGACTCAGGCACATCTGTATCGTTTTCATAGACCAAATAGATTACGTTTTGACAACACCACTGTTGCAGATCTAATCAACATTTCTAAGGCGGGTGTCTTATAAGAAGCAGGAGATGCTTACTCTACCGGTGCACCTGATCTCGCCCATGGTTTTTATTGGGTCCGTGTTGTACATCTTTGTGTGTGTGTGTGCCTTCATTGCTTTGTGCCGTACACCTATTGTGTCTCTGTTGTGTCTCTGTTTCTTTGTTGTTTCCGATGTTGCCATTGTCCTTGGATTATTCGTTTTGGATTGACAGTTCGGTTCTCACTTACTCTTCTAAAAATAATAGTAGACATCAACTTTTAAGTAAATTATGCTTCATACCTGCCATCAAATTAAGCAATATCCTTGAAGAATGCTAAACTATTTCGTACCTTAGTCCTAAAAACGAAACTACAAAGATAATAATTGCGTTCTGCTAGTATAAGCCTTTTCCTGAAATCGATCATCCTGAACAACATCAAAAACATTTTCTTTAGATAAAATACATCGACAAAGGAATAAATTTTATAAATATTGCTGGCATTCTAAATGATCATTCAGTTAAAGAAACAAATTCCTGCCTATTTCGAAATACAGAACTTCCAAAGATGTTGCGGTCTGAACCTTCAGTAATATAAGAAAAATATTATTGAGTCGCTTAATTGCGTCTGGGGATCTCTGGCAAATATCAACCATTTTTTTATATTAGTCCTCGTTTTATTGAAGTAAGACGGCGCTATTTAAACATCTTATAAAGGTTTATACATCTTACTTTAGATATATTATGTAAGGATGAAACCAAGATAGCCATAAATTGTCATATATAATTTTACGTGATTCAGTCAAACGCTTTAACGATACGTGTTTTTTTTAAGACAAACGAGTTGCATTTCAACTCTGAATGTAAGACTATATTTATAAAAAGGGCCAACTTTAGTAGTTGAAATCAGCTTACAAATATGATCTTATAACTTTTTCTGTGTTTTAGGAAGAGACCCTAGTCTGTATCGTTCCACTCGACCATGGCTGGTATAGATTGTGGTTTTAGTTAGCTCCATGGAAATTCCAGTAGTGTCTAAAGTTAATTCTGTTGACTGCTAGTGGCCATTTTGAATAGGGTGCAAAACTGTAAGACACAAATTAAATGTGCCGACACAGTTCTTTTGTAGTCAAGTTTTGTTCCCAAGGATTAGATGAGTCAAACTTATTTTCATGTGTTTCAACAGGGTCTTATGCTTAACTATGTTCCCTGATAGCTTTTATCTTGAATGAGTTTAAGACCTGCTCGATACCTTATGCCGAAGGGACCATCTATATATTGTTGTGAATAAGATAATGTTAAGATTGAATTTGGTCAGTTGTTTCTGTGATTTTCTTCAATGTTTTTTGCATAAGGTCCAATATTAAAATACGGCAAAGGTCATCAGGACTGGGTGGGGATCTGCCGAAAATTATTTCAATGGGACCACCCCAGAATCATTGTATCAAAGCTTTCAAGAAAAGTATAACGACGCGGAAGATTAACTGACGGACGCCGAATTATAGAAAAAGCTCAACCTGGCTAAGGTTAAATAAGAAAGGTCAGTTCTTTCCTTGTATATATCAGTTACATAGCTTGGTATGCTATGAAATAGTGAAATTTGCTTTCAAAGGGCGTTTTAAGACATTATTAACCCTACTGCTAGCTCTGGCAAGCGCTTGTACGAAGCCCGGCTTTCCCGAGTTCCTATTGCTGTCTACGTTTGCATTTTGTCCATTTTTTGTCTTGTTTTTTTTCTTGTGCATTTCCGTGGTAAATTGTGGCATGTAATTATACTTTTCGGCCATTGTAAGTGTATCCTGTTACCTTCTCTGTAAATTCTTTTACGCGTGGATCAGATCATGCTTACCCTTCCGGAGCACCTGATGATACCTAAGTTTTAATAAGGGTACACACAGCTAATGCTTTAGTTTTGTGGCATTCTTGTTCATTTTTGCTTATTTGTTATGTCTTTGTCATACTGTCTCATTTCGTGTTGCTGTGAATTGCCGTGATTTTGGATTTATGATTTTGAAATTTTCCCGCTTCGGTATTCGTTTGTATTACCAAATGCTTCCAATTTCGATAAGGTTATAAAAAGAAGTTAAAAAAAAAGAATGAAAAACGGCACAAAATACGTCATGGTCGTTTTAACCACGATATCAATTTAAGGCCCCCGTCACACTGGGACGAAGACCATCAAGATCTTAGTATCAAGTCCTTACTACGTTTCTTCTGCGTTCATCACGTCTTTACTTCTTTCAAACTACGTCCTAGCTACGACTCCATTGCGACCACCCAGTTTAAAGTAGGTCTCCAATACGTTTGTACAGAGTTTGTAAAAGAGACAATAAAAAAAGAGAAATCATTGTCACCTTGTGGGGTCGAGGTTCTTTTTGTAATATTTTATCCCAAACGCTAAAGATGTAGCAAAAAAGTCTATACTAAAATGACAATTTTTAGGAGCGGTCTTATTGAATCGGCAACATTGACTTCATTGTTTTAATGCCTTCATTCTTCCATAATCTCCATTTGAAATTCTACTCCACGCTGCTGTCGACCTGGACGTTACGGATTTGATTTATGGCCCTGCCACACTATAACGTTCTAGCCAATGTTCGAAAACTTCGAAAAGTTTAGTAAAAACGATAGCACTTGCTGAGAATTTGCAGAAATTGTCTTGTTGGACACATTTTTACACCAGCCTGATAATTTTCAACACACGGTAAACCAATGACTTATGCAGCATACAAAAAGCATAACAGGACATACCATTATTAAAAACACATTTTAGTAGCATATTTGAAGTATGCGGAACGCGTGCACAACAGCGTCAAACGAACAGTCGAACGCCTGCATGGGTTAAAGACCATACTTTGTTGATCTTTCTTCAGATCAGTTAATCAGTTATTTTTCTAATTCAAATGAAACGATGTCAAAATAGAATTGAAACCGAAAGATGTGCAGAATTACAAAATAGGTAACCCCAAAGAAAACCACAAATTTTATTTCAAATCATCTCAAACAATGGGATGCTGAAACAAAGCATTGATTTACATTCTTTGGCATGATTTTTTCTTACTTGTTCATAAACCAGTCATTTACAACACAAACACTGGCTGATATATTTTACTGTACTTGTTAAATATAAAGAATCACGTGTTCGTTTAGACACGTTTTAAACAACAAGCGATAAGTGTGTGTATAACACACCTCTGACGTTCATCCAATGTGTGCATATTGTATTTATCAATCAAATGTTTGCAAACATTGCAAATTTTGAGTATTTTCAAAATTTTTCGACGCATTTTGTAACTTATAAGAGAACATGCCTCGCAATGCTAATCACTTTTCGCAGGCAATAATGAATAAAAATCTATAGATGGTTTAATATTGGTATTTTGGTTAAGAATTGAACTATTCAATATTCTCTGTTGTGCATGTGCCAATGGTACTTGATTGCAGTAATTGAAGGGAACCATCTTAAAACATTGTTCTTGGAAAGCATTATCTTTATAAAGAAAATATAAGATGCCACATTAAAACTTTATGGAGGATCTTCGAAATGTAAGCAGTGCCGAAACTAAATTTGTAGAATATATTTAAATACCATGCACTTGTCATGTAATTGGTATATTTAGAATATTTATCATAAACTGGAATAGTTATTTATCGTAAAACTACACTCTACTTAAAAAAACTTAAGATACTTGAAAAATAAAGCAATAAAACATGTAATATATATATATATAATTAAAAATATAATGAAATTCAGATATTTGGCAGTGGAGGTAATCCATTATAGCATATAGGAATAATTGAAATTCTTAACAAAAACGGCATGGTAGATTTTTATAAAATTTTTAAATGGGTCATATGTGTAGAGGATTCTTTGTTGCCAAGTTTTTTCTACGTCCACATAGTTCTCAATATGTTCTTAGTAGGTCTTTACTACGTTTTGCCATCACCACGTTCTCACCACGTTTGTTTTGAACATGCTCAAAATTATTCCACGTCTTTCACGTGCTTGAAGTTCGTCCTGCGTTCAATAAAGTTTGCACTACGATCATTCAAGTTTCTATCACGCCTTAACTACGTTCAGCAAGTTCTTGCCACATTCATTTGATTTTTTAGGACTTCATAATAGCGTAGAAAGAACTTTATCCAGTGTGAGGGAGGTTTAAACAAGAAGTTGCAAATTTAAATGTTCAGGTTTCTAGGAGTTTACTTAAAATTTTCTTCTTTTTTTTTTTTTTGCTTACAACAGGACGTTTTCTTTGCTCTAAATAAACAGCCGGATTGACATCTTTAAACAACTGTAATGCAATTTTTTTTAAATCAATTGAATATATATATACCTCAAATTTATCACCAGAATCAATTTTGCTTAGTATTTCCTTTCCTAAGTCTCCTTCTGGTATTAACATATCTATACGCAATGTTCCATATTTATTTGATAAGATAAGATACTCTTCCTCGGCCCCTATACACTTAAAAAGAAAACGGTATGTATAATATTTAAACATGTAAGCATAGCTGATTCTTTAAAAAAAATATGTATGAACATCTACCTACAGTTGGGTGCTGACGCAACATTCCATCCAAGTGCACTCCAAAAGCGTTCCTCGCGTGCACTTCGCGTGCACTTGAAAATTGCCATGATAGCCTAGAGTGAACTTGTGACCACTTTCAAGTGCACTTGAAAAGAAGATGAAGTGAACTTCGTGGCAGCTTTGGATTGCTCTTAACGATTGGTCAGTTCAAAACACGTGATATTAATATGACGAAATTAACTTTAAGCAAAAAGAAGTATGAAAACTCGACGACTTCATTCTCTTTTTAACATATTTTTGATAATAAATTAAAACCAAAATGCCATTATAAATTATTATGAGCGTTGTTTTGTTTAGTTATACATTCCATGCTTACGTCACATTATATTCTTAATCTTTCAAAAAGGGCATTTTATCGAGGCCTATGTTCTCGGGCTATGCTCGTGCTGGAGACATTAAATTCATATGTAATTTCAAAAAAAAACTTTGTCAAAAATTAATCCAAAAGTTGGAGATATTATATGTTGCTGCATATTTTAATTGTCGCGACACAACATTTATATGTATTTTTCCCAAAATTACCTTATAAGATTGCTATATTTTTTATTTTAGCCTTTTCCTTTCTCGCGATACCAAATTTATACATCATTTGTTAAAAATAACCTCAAAAGTGGGAAATATTAGTTTTTGGTGCTTATTTCAATTGTCGGACCACAACTTTTACCTTGTAAGACTGAAACATTTTGCACTTTATTTTTTTTTCCTTTCTTGCAATACCAAATCTATACATCTTTGTTAAAAATGACCTCAAGAGTGAGAGTGATTAGATGTCGGTGCTTATTTCAATTGTCGCGACACAACATTTAGATGTATTTTTCCCAAAATTACCTTCTAAGATTGAAATATTTTCCATTTTAGCTTTTTTCCCCTCTTTCGATACCAAATTAATACATCTTTTGTCAAAAATGTACTCAAAAGTGGGAGATATTATATGTTGGTACTTATTTCAATTGTCACGACACATCATTTATATGTATTTTTTCCCAAAATTACCTACTAAGATTGACATATTTTGCATTTCAGCTTTTTTCCTTTCTCGCGATAACAAATTTATGCATCTTTTCTCAAAAATGTATTCAAAAGTGGGAGATAATATATATCGGTGCTTATTTCAATTGTCGCGACACAACATTTATATGTATTTTTCCCAAAAATTCCAAACAAGATTGAAATATTTTGCATTTTAGCTTTTTTCCTTTCTCGCGATACTACATTTATACATCTTTTGTTAAAATTGACCTCAAAAGCGGGAGATATTATATATTTCGGTGCTTATTTCAATTGTTGCAACACAACATTAATTTATATGTATTTTTTCCAAAATTACCTTATAAGACTGCAATATTTTGCATTTTAGCTTTTTATCTTTCTCGCGATACCAAATCATTGCATCTTTTGTCAAAAATGAATCCAAAAGTGGGAGATACCATATGTTGGTGCTTATTTCATTTGTCGCAAAACAACATTTATATGTACTTTTCCCAACATTACCTAATAAGATTGAAATATTTTGCATTTTAGCTTTTTTCCTTTCTCCTGATACTAAATTTATACATCTTTTGTTAAAAATGACCTCAAAAGTGGGAGATTATATGTCGGTGCTTTATTTCAATTGTCGTACCACAACATTACCTTGTAAGACTGAAACATTTTGTATTTAATCATTTTTCCTTTCTCGCAATACCAAATCTATACATCTTTTGTTAAAAATGACCTCAAAAGTGGGAGTTTTTAGATGTCGGTGCTTATTTCAATTGTCGCGACACAACATTTAGATGTATTTTTCCCAAAATTACCTTCTAAGATTGAAATATTTTCACTTTTAGCTTTTTCTCTCTCTCGCGATAACATTTATACATCTTTTGTCAAAAATGTACTCAAAAGGGGAATATATTATATGATGGTGCTTAATTAAATTGTCGCGACACATCATTTTTATGTATTTATCTTAAAGTTACCCACTAAGCTGGACATATTTTACATTTTAGCTTTTTTCCTTTCTCGCGATAACAAATTTATGCATCTTTTCTCAAAAATGTATTCAAAAGTGGGAGATATTATATGTCTGTGCTTATTTCAATTGTCGCGACACAACATTTACATGTATTTTTCCCAAAATTACCTTATTTAGAACTTTTTTAAATTTTACCTTATATAAAACTTATTACCTTATATAAAACTTCTTTGAAAGGATGTGATAAAGTAAAATATTTTAAAACATAGGTAATCAACGATTACAAAGTTCGCCTCGTTATGGCAAATGGACACAGAAACCCAATTTGGCTAAAGTGCTGATTTACCATCCCTAATGTATATATACAAAGGCTAGATGATCTTACCATGTACAGTAACTGAATTCGAACATAAACTTGAATGTAAGTCAATCATGCAGAAAATGTAGGTCAAAGTGACCTAATTTTGCTTGCATGCTGACCAGATGCATGCACATGCAAGGTTAGATGATCCTATCATGTACAGTTACTGAGATATCAACGTAAACTTGAATGAAAGTCACTCATGCGGAAAATATAGGTCAAAGTGACATTATTTTGCCTGGATGCTGACCTACCGTCAAAGATGCATGCACATGCAAGGTTAGATGATCGTACCATGTACAGTTACTTAGATCTGAACTCGGACGTAAACTGGAATGTAAGTCGATCATGCGGAAGATATAGGTCATAGTGAACTTATTTTGCCTGGATGCTGACCTATCGCCAAAGATGCATGCACATGCAAGGTTAGATGATTCTACCATGTACAGTAAATGAGATCTGAACTCTGACGTAAACTTGAATGTAAGTCACTCAAGCGGAAAATATAGGTCAAAGTGACCTAATTTT
>MJUU01007787.1:184248-223125 GCA_002080025.1 Modiolus philippinarum
ATGCACATGCAAGGATAGATGATCGTACCATGTACAGTGACTGAGATCTGAACTCGGACGTAAACTTGACGTAAGTCACTCAAGCGGAAAATATAAGTCAAAGTGACCTAATTTTGCATGGATGCTGACCTACCGTCAAAGATGAATGCACATGCAAGGAAAGATGATCGTACCATGTACAGTTACTGAGATCTGAACTCGGACGTTAAATGAATGTTAGTCACTCAAGCGGACAATATAGGTCAAAGTGACCTAATTTTGCCTGGATGCTGACCTACCGTCAAAGATGCATGCACATGCAAGGATAGATGATCGTACCATGTACAGTGACTGAGATCTGAACTCGGACGTAAACTTGACGTAAGTCACTCAAGCGGACCTAATTTTGCCTGGATGCTGACCTACCATCAGAGATGCGTGCATATGCACAGTTAGATTATCGTACTATGTATGGTAGCTGAGATATGAACTGAAATGTAAATTTGAATGAAAGCCACCCAAGCGGAAAATATAGGTCAGAGAGACCTAATTTTCTTGGAGGATGTGAGTTAGCCCAAGATGCACCTGCATGCAAAGTTTGATGAACCTACACTGCATAGTTACTAAGATATATACCCAAATGCGGACGCGGACGCGGACACGGACGCGGACGCCGGGGGTACTCCAATAGTCCTCCTCAACTTCGTTGAGGCGAACTAAAAATGAGTTACTTTATTCATTTGTATAGATTTAGTATATACCGCATAATTTAAACCTGACATTTTTCAAACATATTTATGTAAAAATTTACTTCGAAATGGTATGATATAGTAAAATATTTAAAAAAGTGAATTATTTTGGACTTTGTAAAGATTTAGTATAAACCTGACTTTTCAAACATATTTATGTAAAGATTTACAAAAAGCTATATCACAACTGGGACTAATATAACATATTATATTAGTCCCAGATCAAAACATATGAAACCAACTACTTCGAAAAGGATATAATAAGATGAAATATATATATTTTGGTCATTTGTAAAGATTTAGTATAAATTATATAATGAAAATCTGACTTTTTGTCATTTATAAAGATTGGGTTAATGGGGTATACGCGGGAAGTGCGACTTGCCATTTCAAACGAGTTGAGACAATAAAATCGTTGAAAACGGATCTGAGACTGGAATACACGTTCTTATAATTCTACTGCCGTTTTCATTTTTGTAGCGGGAATATATTATCTGACATGTTTTGTAATTTATATATAACTGCAATGGTATTTTTTAGCGTTAGCTCATCAAAAAGAACCCTACGTGGAAATAACCTCAGCTATCCCTTATAAAAAAATGCGATCTAACTATATACACAAAATGTATATATAAAAGAACCTGGTTTTAAATAGTGATCCTCGCGACAGCTTTCAAGTGCACTTGAAGTTCACTAGTGAACGCGAAAATACCTGTCGATTGTTCAAGAAAATGTGAATCTTGTATGGAACGGTGTAACCGGACATTCCAATGATTTTGTCAGGGATTACACGTAATCCCTAATTACACAGATTCCCTGCAACATATATATATACCAAATTCGCATTAACATGTAAATAATAAGTGGCTTGCTTTATGGTGTTCCTCCTTGTTTGATTATAATGCTGCTGATGAGGGATTACTTCTTGAAACAAATGTACAGCGTAACAAAATTTACTGCTTTTTATGCAGCTTTAGTATTTTTGTATCTTTGAAACCATTGGACCGATTCCACTGCTGGTGGACCAGAGGTCCCCGAGGGTATTCACCAGTATTCACGACTTTATTGATACTTGCAATATCTAAATTTTACGAAATTTTGTTTAAAACTAAGGAGTATCTCCCTTATGCATAGCTTTGTCCTTAGCTTGTCTATTTAGACCCTTTTGATTATTTGTTCTCTATCAGCGTTTACATGTTTTTTTTTTTTTTTTTTTTTTTTTTTTTTTTGGTTAATGGATATCCAATGTTTTGGTTTTAGTTGCACTGATGAGACATAAACTGTCGGAATGCGTATATGCAGAAAATAAATTGACAGTAGCTTCGTAATTTTATTATCAAATAGTCAGACTTGTCTGACATGAAAATTTACCTTGTGCTTTACAGAAATTTACTGCAACTTGCGTATTTTTGTATTTAAGTTCTATATCCCCATTTTGCTTGATCGGTGAAACATGAAGTTGGTTACATGGGTAATTTTTATTATGGCTTTTTGTTTAATTACAATGTAGAGTGTATTTATATACATTGAGGTAATAACAAAATTACCGAACAGAGTTGTAAATAGACTAAAACACAAATAAGTTTAATGAAAATAGCATCTGTCCTTCACGGAAAAGAAACTTTAACCTGTGGGTAAACCTCATACACCATCTTTTCTTTTCGTGAGAGCACGTAGTTGGATGCATGGATAATCTTTTATAATGATTGCTGTTTGTCTGGTTTACCTTTTTCAAAAATCTTCTCCGAAGCCAACGAGTTGATAGCAACTAAAATTGCATGAATAATTGCCAGGCAATTGCGTTCCATTAGGCCGTGGACCAAACAACCGGTCTGCCGTTGCTAAGAATGGCACATAGGGATGAATTATCGTTTAACGAAAATAATTGAAAAGCGTTTTCAAATATCTGCCTAAGCGCTTTTAAGTTTCAAGAATATCTGATAAGTCGTTTTGGAGTAAGTGTCCCTTTTCCTTAATGTTCCTATTATTAATGTAAGTTTAATTTTATGTCTCATGGACTTTGGGTTTTGACAACTCTGTTCGGCAATTTTGTTATTACCCCCATTTATCCAAAGCATGTAACAAATGTGGGTCAACTTTGAACAGCAGGAATGTTACGAATGTCAAGATCTACATACCTGGAAATTTTGAAGAAAATTTCAATACCCATATAAGAGTAATAGCTTTAATTTGTCAAAGTCTTTTTTAATTGGTTAAATTTTGCCTTACATTTAAAAAAAAATACATAAATGAATAGATTTGAAAGATAAATTAAAAAAATATTCAGAGCCCAAGCCCNCCCCCCCCCCACATGAGCCAGTATCGCTTACCAGGCTTTCATTTGCCTCAATCAAGCTTATATTGTAAGTTGAACTTCATTCTCTCAAACGTTTTGGTAGCTACAACATCGCCAATATCTTGAACTGTATTTAAAGTCTGATTGTATTTTACTATATTTCTTTGTTGGGCTTTATGACAAAAAAAAAACGTTCTTGCTAACGACCACTTTCGACACAAGTTTTGAAGTCGAAACATTATTTTGTAAATGGCGGACAAGGACAATTTTTAACACCATTTTTTTTAAGTTTCGACAACAATATCTATGTGGAAACCAAATTTCATTGAATTCGGACAATGTTTAATTTTCTCGCCTTTCCTAGTTGTTATTTTAAAAATGCCTGTCAATGAACAATTTCCAACATCAGTTTTGAAGTCGCAACATCAATATCTATTTGGAAACCAACTTTAATTGAAATCGGACAATGTTGAATTTCCCGCCTATTTTGGCAACAATTTGAATATGACAGTCAACAAACAATTTTAAACACCAACTTTGAAGTAGCGACATCAATATCCACTTGGAAATTAAATTTCATTGAAATAGGACACTGTTGAATTTGAAAATTGTAGTCAACGAACAATTTTTAACATCTCTTTTGACGTTGCGACAAGCCTGTCAAGATGATGATACGATCAATATGGCCAAACAAGATCTAAACAGATCTGTTAGTTTTATAAAGGAATACATTTTATCTTCACGATGGAAGTTTTTCTGACTCTCCCAAACGTCATTCCATGATGGATGTATGCCAGAACCATCCGTCTCTTTTGAAAAGAACTCTCAAAAAGCTCCTCTGCAACTACCCACTGGCAGTTTTTTGTAACCTATTTAGTCACAATTCTCCTTATTTGGTCCCCTATGAAAAAAGTGGCTGCCGGAGGGGAGAATAGTTAAACACCCTAAATGAAACATGTAACGATTTTTCTCTTAAAGCCGCAAAACCTATCTGAACCAAATTTAGTCACAATAACCATGTTTCGGTCTCTTGTAAAAATGTGTCCAATTAATCAATTCTTATTCCAAAATGGTTGCAAGTGGGGGACTTAGTTTAAAACTGAACCCTACTGGAAAACATATTCAAAAATCTTCTACCCTGAACTTACTCAGCCAACTAGAATAAAACTTAGTCACAATAGTTCTTGGGAAGTCGGCATATCATTAAAGATGGTTGCCAGTGGATATATTCGTTAAATATTGCATCCTATCGTAAAAGTAAATTTAAAGATCTTCATCTCTGAAACTATTTGAGCCGAAATCTTTGTCTAATTGAGAAACGTTTTCATCAAGGAATAAGATATCATTAATTGATAAAAACATTTTCTAATTTTTATTATAGATACATTGACTTATTAAGGAAATGCAGTTCTACATGAAAGGCTCTTATACAAAAGGGCGTTTCAAATCCAAACTTTTATGGAAATATCATTTGCATAAAGTTACATTAAAAAATTGTCCTTTCAAACGTATTGTGATTCGTTCAAGAAACTTACTCATAACGGATATGAATATCATGGGCCATTTATAGCGTGCTATACGATTTGAGATTCTTCACTGTGTTAAAGAACTCATGGTGACCCCTAAACACTACGTTTTGGTTCGTTTTAACTTGGAAATTTGAGGTCGTATCCTTGACCTCATTTCCTTTTTTTTTCAAATTTGGTCATAATTGTCCTTACTCGAACAGTTTTGAAGAATATATTCGGAAGTCCTCATCGGATCCAAGATGGCTACCACATGGTGCAGAGTGTAACACTGGAAAAGCATTTACAGATTTTCTCCTCCGATACAATAAAGCCGATTGGATCCAAACTTGGTCACCTTTAAGAATTCTGTCAGTGAAGTCTCATTCTAGATGGCCAATATTTGGATACTTAGTTTAACTTTGGATCTTATGGGATAACATATTCAAAGATTTCTGAAACTGTTGGACCAATTGTAACCAAACTTGTTATCAATAGTTCTTTATTTGTCACCTTCAAAAAAGTGAGCAGTTAGTCTAAACCATATCCATATTGATTGCCATAAAGAAAAATATTTGAACAATGAAGCACATATCATGTTCTATAAACATAACTGAAAATAAGACCCTTTATTATTTAGGCTACTTGGGCCGCATGATTGTCAGTCATGGCCCAGGTGCGCGATACAGGCTCTTGTTGCAATTTTTGAAAGTATCATTACCATAAAGTTTTCGTTTTTCTTTGATTGTGTGGCTTTCGTCATTAGATTTGCTGGCTCTATACTGACCTATATGTGACCCGACCTTTGGTCCGACAGCTGCACTTACATTTTTTGTTCATAACATTTTTTCTTTCGACCTAGGATTAAGAATATTGTGTTTGAGTCTACCAACAAAACATGTGTCATGTAGTTAAGTGACCTTCATATGACCCCAACAATTAACCATCAAGTTAAATAATTGCATTTTTGAAAGTGATTACCATAACTTTCAAATGACATGACGGGGACTTATAAAATTTAATGCTTGGGTTCATGTTCTAAATTTGCCTTCATGAGCAAAGCTCATTGTTGAAGGTCTCATGGTGACTTCAAGATGAAGAACAACAATAAAAGCGTTGTTCCTTTGCTTGTTTTTTACCATGTATTTGTAGATACTTTGTCTCATGTGCATTTACTCCATATCCTTTTATTCACCATTCATATAAAGTAAGAGAGACCCGAACCGTCAATCCAAAACGAATAATCCAAGGACAATGGCAAAATCGGAAACAACAAGGAAAGAGAGACATAACGTGAGTATGACACAGAAAGGAAAAAAGAGGACACACGTACACAATAAGATGAACAACACGGACTCAATAAAAACAATAGGTGAGATCATATGCACCGGTAGAGAAAACATTTTAATTAAACACTCGCCGTGTTGAACATCTCAAATTCGGTAGTAAGGTGAAATCTAGTAGAGGAAACAGCAATTAAGCTTCTAAAGGGAAAGATATGTTGTCATCTGGAAACAGCTATCCCATTACAGTCCAGAGGAAGGTGATGTCGACCGTAAAACTTCTGGTAGGAGGACTTCAAGTTTGGGTTTCATATCCTTGTTTAAGTAGCCTATTTGTGTGCACAAGGAAGTCACTGTTTCGGCAACAGGCCAAAGAATAGCGAATTTAACATTATGCTTTTGTTTAATTAGATATAAAACAGTATTTCGTATGCGTTGGCCATAAATTGTCAATTATAATCAAGATACAATTACAAACAATATATATATATATATATATATATATATATATATATATATATATATATAAGGGTAATTCTTTTTTTTTCTATCTGAAACCATTAATATTTATGCCCCCAGTATCTTCTATTGAAATTTTGCATGAAGAGAGACATATGTTTTAATCTACGAAAAAAATCCTCAGTTTTCATTTATTTTTTTCAGATTTATTTTTTTTTTCAATATTCAGGCCTCGATTTTTCAAATTAATATCTTTTTGAAAAAGTTTTTATTGAAGTGCTTAAAAAAAGTTTACAACGACCCAAAGGGGAGGAATCACAACTCAAAGCCACCAAAAGATCTTCAATGAACGGTGAGAAAAGTCTTGATTAATAATTTTTATTATTTCGTCCTGTCTTGATTGGTTTGTGTATTTGTGTCAGTTTTTATAATCACATCTGTTTTTCGACAGTGGATACTGTCAGATAATTAGTTTTACTAAAACTGAAACTGGCAATTCTTTCAGATATGCAATAAATACATAAAAACTAGCTGAAAGATTAGAAGAAGATATCCAATGATCGTAACATGTCACTCATGGAAGCTTTCCCTTGATGCCCAAATCTGAACCGCTGATAGCTATCTTGCAAAAATGCAGATTGTCAGGTACCTTTTAGGAGGCGACTAGTTTTGGACCATTGTGATATTTTTCTCTAATTTTATCTTTTATGATCGCGGTGGAAATTATTTGAATTATTTGAACAATGGATTTCAATGTTAAACTATACAGTCCGCAAAAAGTTAAGAATCACCTAACTTTGTAAATGCGGTAAGATGTCTTGGTTTAAAATGCTATGAATGAGATTATTTTGATATTTGGATGTCAAACTTTAATCATGCTTCATATTGTTGTCTTTATGTAAAAAAACTAAATACCGGAGTTATTGTGAATTTACTTTCTGCATATATACATTTCGACAACTATATGCCTCTTAAGTGCAGATAAAATCTAAACGTTTGGAAGACCATAAACTCAAAGATGTTTGAAAACTGATAGAGAACAGATAACTAATATGATTTAAATGTAAAGCCAAAATCAGCTCAGGACAGAGCTTTCCATGAGACAGATACCCCTTAGTTTACAACAAAAATTACAAAAAATTAGATATTGTAAAGTTCCGAAAATAATCGGCTTACGGGTCAGCATCGAAGTACTAACTGCTGGGCTGGTCAATACCCTCGGGACTAACAGTCCACTAGTAGTGGCATAGACCCAGGGGTAATAAATAACTAAATACCGAAGTTATTGTGAATTTACTTTCTGCATATGCGCATTTCGACAATTTAGGTCTCCTCAGGGCAGCTAAATGTAAACGTTTGGAAGACCATAAACTCAAAATACAAAAATATACAATTTTTGAAACCGGTACCAAGTTCGGCTGTCCCGAGCTCCTATCGTTGTTTAAGTTTGTCTTTTGTCTTATTTGTGTTTTTCCTGTGTAGTTTCCTAGCAGATAGTGTCATGTAATTATAATTTTCATCCATTGTAGGTGTTTCCTGTTCATTGAAAACTGATAGAGAACAAATTACCAATGAGATGTAAATGTAAAGCTAAAATCAGCTAAAAAGAGCTTTGCATGAGGGAGGTACTGAGTATTTTGTAAGGTTCCAAAATAATCGGCTTTTGGGTCAGCATCGAAGTACTGACTACTGGGCGTGGACTAACAGCCCACCAGCAGTGGCATCGACCCAGTGGTAACAAATAATTAAATACCGAAGTTACTGTGAATTTACTTTTGCATATGCGCATTTCGACAATTTATGTCTCTTCAGTGCAAAAGTTATGAGATTATGCACAACCCAATCAAATGACAAAATGTGGTAAAAATGTAGTTTTATCCAGCAAAATATGTTTCAGTTCAATTCATGAATTATGACTGAAGATCATTGTTGTTATTTTCGATTCAAAGGTAGAAAACCAATGAACATTCTTATTTGGGTTTTAGGTGACAGTTGTAGACATAGTATGTAATGTTTGAATACAGGAAAGATTATCCCATTTTTCGACATTTTTACAGATGGGTCTCCTCTAATGTGACGAAATGACAAAACAAAACATTTTTTTTGCTGAATTTGGCCATTATATTAGGTGTCAATATTAAGACCATTTTTAAGACGGGCATGAATTTGTAAACTTTCCAGCAACATTTTTGATAATCTTTAACATTTTGAAATCTGAGTTTTTGTTGTCATTTCAGAAAAACACCTCAATGCCTGTCGGCTTTATTGGATTCAGAGACTGCCAAAATATCCAAATAATGATTTCCGGTGTACCAAGTTTCTTCATTTGATCATTAGTTTGGTTGGATTTCGGTAAAATTTTGTATTTTTTTCAAAGATTTTAAGGCTTTGAAAAATCGTATTCCATTATGGCGAGGTATAATTATAACTGTAAGATTTGTTTAAAAATCGTCATTTTAGTCGGTTATGAACATTTTTAGGTAACATGAAAACTTCTAGAATTATTTTTCCAAATTTTATGCAAAAACAGTCTGTCTTACCTTGATTAAATTTTGGACGCGTTCCAAATCCGTTAAAAGAATTTATTAAAGCCTTAAATTAACAATTATGGAATGTTGTACCACATTTCCCCCCACAAAAATGATCTGGTAGCAAATTTGAACTCACAATGTTCCAAATTGTAGTTATTGTTCAAATTGGAATTCACATAATGAAGGAATCGTTTTATCTTTGGTTGCAAAAATCGGATTTTTGATTTTCTATTGAAAAATTTGAAAGTACCATTACATTCTTCCAGTTATGGTTTAAAATCATGCAAACCTTTAGCTTTCAACATTTTTGTTTGGTGGCACTTTAAATGTAAGTGATGCTTTACTTTTGGTGGACTGTATATATCCATTCCTTTGGGCATCGTGAAATAAGTACAGACCTTAACCGCATTTTTTCAAAGTGTTCCCATTCGTATAAAAGTAGGGTCTAAGAAGCTTGGCATTTTCAAAGGGAAGGATCATTCGATGGTCTATCGGTTAATTCACAATATATTTGTTGAATTTGGAGGACAGATAAAAAAGATACCTAAGGTGACTAATTTTATTGCTGATTTATTCTTTATTCGGATTAAACTTGGTCAATACACAGTTAAAGAAACATTGAAGCCAAGTCCTTTAATTTTAGCTCCCATTATTTTATTATAATCCTCAAAATTTAAGGATCATATTTGTCTTAAAGACCAAAATAAACTCGAATAGTACACCATCTTTAGCATCATACAAATACTTATGCTCATATATTGATACTTCTAGCCGTCTTAAAGTAACGCTTTTACGATAAACACAATGGCTGTGATTCTTCAAACAGTTGACTCCCCCTTTTGAGAAAAAAAATAGTCCAGTTACAAAAACAGGATAACAGCAACACATACAATGGCCAGGAACTACAATCACATGCCACAATTTACAAGCAAACTGCACCAGAAAAACAGTAATGAAAACAAGAGGCAAACATAAATAACGATAGGAACTCGGGATAGCCGGACTTGATACCGGCACTAGCAAAAGCCAGTGGTAGGGTTAAACCGGTTTACGGGTACCCAAACCTCCCCTTTCTCTATCCCCCCATCAAATTGGTTGTCGAGGCAGCATTTGCTATTCTTACAATTGCAAATCTAGTTATTTTTTTCACTAATATTCTTTCTTCCAATAATTTTTGTCCGCCTATTTTCTCCAAGATGGCTGAACAGAAGTCCTTTATATTTAGTACCAAGTTGATCACTTTGTGGAGATGGGCAAGCAACACAAACAATTTTCAAAAATGGTTGCAATTTTTAAGATGGCTTCGAAGTTACGTCAAAATTCCAAATATGCTTGATTTCAATGCAAATGATTGATTCTCAAATATGTCTTGACATATATTATTCATATCTGGCTAAAAGTTAAATCACCCCTAGAATATGGGCATTCAACGAAAAATAAAAAATCAAAATGGCTTCCATTTCAAACATGGCTGCCAAGTCACGTCAAAGTTTCTTATTTCTTAGATTTTAAAGAGAATTGATTTCTAGGTAGATTTTGATGCTGCGAACAAGATGGAATCATCAAATCGGATGACATCAGCTATTGATTGAAATTGCAAATCTACGTATTTTTTTCACTCCTATTCTTTCTTCCAATGATTCTTTCCGCCTATTTTCTCAAAGACGCATTAAACTTGGCAAAAAAGTTGACCACCATGGAAAAATTTGCATGCACCAACAAAATTTTCAATTAGCTGCAATTTCAACAATTGCCGTCATTTTACGTTGAAAAATTGAATATTTAATATACCAGAAACTGCTTTGCAAGCATTGATCATATTTTATATGCATTTTCAATAAGATAAGAGGACGGAATTTATGCAAATTGTTTTTGTCCAAATAGACGCCGTTTCCAAGGTGGCCGTCAAACTACAATTTTATTTCTTCAACTTAATTCAAAAAATAAGAATTTTTTTGGGAGAAATTGATGATAGTTTGTATAATGACGGAAAGGAATTCATGCTAAAACAAAAAATTTCAAATGGCTGTCATTTTGCAAAAATACGAAAACATCTTCAACTTCATCCGATTTCAACCATTATTCAGACCTAGACAGAATTTGATACTGCCTGAAAGATGCAGTGAAAAGAACTTACTGTAGCTGACATATTCAAGATAGCCTCCAAAATACGTCAAAATTTTAACTTTGTTCAATTTCAATAAAAAATAATTTCTAGGTAGATTTTGACACTGCAACAAAATGTAATCATTGTATTGGCTGCCAGGACATCAGTAACTGTTTGCAATTTCAAATCTAGTTATTATTCTGATTTGTGTGTGTGTGTCTTCATTTTTCTTTTCTGTGCCGTACCCATGTTGTGTCTGTGTTTTTGCCCCCTTTTTTGTTTCTGGTGTTGCCATTGTCTTTGGATTGTTCGCTTTTGGATTGACGGTTCGGTTCCCACTTACTTTATTTCTTTCTTTTCGTCCGCATGAACTTGCCCGAACCTGATCTCAGAGACCATTACACATACAACTATCAAACTTTGTAGGATGTTGGCCCAAAGTATCTATGGGTGCAAAAACAATTTTAAAATCGGGTTAATAAAAAGTACATTATGGGGGTTCGAAAAGGTGGTGTCTTCAATTTTAACCCTAAGGGAAAACGAAGTTTGGATGGTTTTTCCAATTTTTTTCCACTGTACCTCAAAATCTTTTAACACTAGCTCCATGAAACTTTACAGCAAATGCGTGTGTCATGTCAGAAGGGGTTCCAATGATTAAAATCTCAAAATAAGTACGGCTGCCATGGAAACCATGCCAAAAAATAGAAATTTTAAGAAGATTCCATTTTCTGCTTATAATGGTATTTTGATTAGAGCAATATGTATTACTTAGATTTTAAAGGGGACTCCTGTTCAGTTATTTTTAAGGGGATGTAAAATTCATTGTAATAGATTTGGAATATTGAAAATAAATATCTTTGTCATGGAAACCACGCTAAAGATTGAAATGATTTTTTTGAGAAAAACTGTTTCCGCCCTAAGATATGATTTGATTTCAGATATATTTATAAAGAAAATTGATAAGGGAATGTGCATTTGCGTTAAATCTGAATATCCGTGTTTTTGTAATATTGTTCAAAATATAAAATAAAACTTGGGGGTCACCGTGCATTTTTGCGTCAAAAGTGAAATTAAAAATTTCAGGATTTTATTTAGCAATGTTAAGGAAAATTATCATATGAGAGGATAGCTTGAAAAATCTATTATAGATTTTGTTCATACTTGATATGTGTTTTGAAAGCATTTTATAGTTAACATATCTAAATAATACTTAGGGAACACCGTTGAAATAAAAGAGATAAATTGCAAAATCTAAATTTCTCTAGTGAAATCTATATTAAATTTTTTTTATCAAATTAGCAACAGATTTAACGCTTGTGTGTTTCAATTCACCCTTTTTGCAATGAGAATGTTGTGAAAATGATATAAATAACAATTATAAATACTTTCTAACCTTTTTTTCACATTTTGAATAATTAATTTGTTAATTTTTTTTATGAATGAAATAAATGAACAATTATTAGACAAAAAATAGCGGAATAATACAATTGAGATACCTTAAAAAGCCAATTTTTTCAGAGTAGAATATTTGTGCAATACAAATTTATAAGTGACGATGGACGCACGACAGACGCTTAGAGAAAAATAAACCAAGTGTGCCACATTACATAAAACTATTTCTCTCTTACTGTCAATCAAGGAAAAACTTTGTTACATTTTCATAAAAATTGCTCAACTGGAACTTAAGTTATTGGACAAAGATTGATTAATTGATGTTTTACGCTAACTTCAGCAATATTTCAGCTATATTGTGGCGAGAACTGTTCAGTAAATTGAACAAAGACAAGCTTGACCAATTTGCATGACTTCTTCTAGACATATTGACATGCGTTCTTCTATGTTCAACTGATTCGAGGGAGCTTTCTTATATTTTCATTGCATTAACTGGTAAAAGTAGTAGTTGGGTTCTAGTAAAAATATTTGTCTATTTTCGGTGATATATTTTACCATACTTTACCTGATAATCTTCTGATGTAACATATGGTACATTCATGTATGCTGTTGGTGGACAAAGATCTTCGTATGTTTTACCAGTAAATATATCCGTGGCTACTATATGAACCTATATAAGAAATTCAGTAAAACAAATCACAGATAAATGATATTAAAACATTGATGATTCTTAACGCATGTATTAACAGAGTGGTGCCTTCTTTTACTTTCAAACTCCAGTTTAGTAGATAAGTTGGTATGTGTAATAATTTCAGAAATAATTGTACTCGCTTACTTGCTTGTAAATTTTAAAAATGGCAACTTTAACTCCTTTTAGGCAGATACAAGGAATAAATAAGCAAAACTCAGTGAAATTTGTACATGTATCAACATCTATTTTCTAAATTCCAACGTTGCCCTCTGCAATAAGTATAGCTTAACATAATGTGCTTAGCTCAAAGGAAACCTTGGAATCCAGGATCTATTAACACAATGAATCCTAGCAGTGCCTTTTTTCTCAATGTCATGAACTGACAACGTCCTATAAACATCTGTGAAAGGTCTATGAATTACTGTTACATTTTGTATTTACTGTGACAGTACTAAACAGTAAAAATTACACATACCTATTACAATGACAAGCTTCCCGGCATCGTAACATTATACAACAATTAAATTTAAGAAAAATGTGTAGTTATTTCATATTTTCGATTTGTTTGTGTCCTGGTTTAATTGTGTAAAGTCCTCATTTTATAGGGCGTTGTCCTGTTTTATGGGGCGAATTTCCTGGTACTATAAGATAAATTAAACTTTGGAATTAAACTTTGAAATTTGCATTTGGACCAAATTGGCACTCATGAAAATAACGGAACTTAGAAAATGAAGCATCAGGTGCAACATTATTTTGTCGATGGATCGCGTTCTTATTATTAAGATTCAAAGAGTTTTTATTAATGATTAAATAAATTTTAATGATAAATAATACATGGTGTGTCTTTAGTAATTAAAAACAGACACTTTTTTAACAAGAGGCTCTCAAGAGCCTGCATCTCTTATCTGGATAATGGCTGATACATATTGTCAAATACACTTTTAGGTTTAAGCGATAAATTGGCGGATCGAAGGGTCGTTGGAACCCCATTTTTGGACAATCATGTATTTTTGGAATTAATATGCTGATGTTTTACTTAGAAATTTCCTGAAAATTTTCGCGACTTCCCCGCTCAGCCAAATTTCCTTTCACTTCTAATTGGTACCCCCTTTTCAAATTTCCTGGATCTGCGCCTGTTATATAATATGTGTCTGGGCATCTGTATGTTATGTGGTGCAGCCTGCCATTTTGGATAAGGTATGGAACTGCAAAACACAATTGCAGGATAATTTTAAAGAAAACGCTTGTCCCAGAATTTATTTCCAACTTGCCAAATGTTTTCAAAAGGGAAGATCTATAAATGTACACTAAAGGTACAGACTTGAAAAAAAAAATATCTGTTTGAAGGAAGCATGTAAGATAAATTAAGTTTGGTTCTAATAAGTCCAATTGTTTCATATGTAAACATCCTTGAATATGCTTTCTATAGGTTTAACTAGAGGCTCTGGGACTGAGCATGAATCGGTCACCTGACGAGAAGCTTTCCTATATAAGCCATATACTTGCTAAGGATGTTAAGTTACTGTTTTGTTGAAATGGGAAACGGAAAAATGTTATTCTTCAGCAAAATGTTATTATTCTTTAGGGTCAAATGTTTAACTATGTTCCATGCTGAGGGCAATGTTTTTGTCAGATTAATGTAAAGTTTGGTTCAAGCTTTAGTTGTTTCTGAGGTGATTTTTCCCTTAGGGGCCGATGTTAAAGCTTAGTTCCAAGCTGGCAGTAAATATTTTTTTTATCGGAACGAAATTAGCAATCTTCGTGAAGTACTTTCAAACCTCTTCCATGTTAAGTTTGCTTGAATTTGTTCCAGGGGTTTCAGAAGAGAAGATGAAAATGTGATTTTCTCATAGGGTCCAATGTTTAACCAAAGTTCTGCAGTGCCGGTCATATTTTTTGTCGGATTGGAACGAAATGAAGAATAGTTGTAAAGGGCCTTTCATACATCCATACATTATTCCTGTGAAGTTTAATTTGATTTGTTTCAGTGGTTTTAGAGGAGAAGATGAAAATGTGAAAAGTTTAACGGACAGACGCCAAAAATGATGGCAATAGCTCAAACTGACCCTTTGGGTCGGATGAGCTAAAAATGAACTCCTGCTAGCCCAAGCCAGAAGGATAAACACCAAAGGTTTGGAAATAATTTATTCCACAAAGGTGTTTGGAATGGAGGTACAAATCTTGCTAGAAAATGTGAGCCTCTGATAAGACATACAAGAAAGAGAAATATATATACCACCGAAGACAGTGGTTTCCAAATGTAAATGGACAATATTATATGAGAAATATATGAAAATAAAATTATTTTAAAATGATTTTACTTAGGTACACTAATTAATTCAAGGTAGGAAAACATGTTAATCGGCATTTGCAGTTTTTTTTTGTTTTGTTTTGTTTTTTTTGTTTTTTTTTTTTGGTTTTTTTTTTGACTTTCGATTTTGTTATTATATGTCTGACATTATATCCAAGAGCTTATGGTACCAAATTTGCACTCGATATCCATGTTTTCTATCATTATTTTAAACGACCACAACCGACTGCCAATCGTAATTTTAAGATTGTGGACATCTTTAATCTATATTTTGATGATGAAAAAATGACATGAGAAATTCAAGAGAGCGACCTTGATATAATTTTTCTAAAGAATACCGCTTAATTGCACGCTTGGGGCCTTCTTGATCTCGCTTGAGGGGGTGAATATTGTTCACCTCTGGTTGAATGCCCTCAGGCGACATCAAGATATTGACAGGAATAAAAGCCCTATCCATGATGCACTA
This sequence comes from Modiolus philippinarum, assembly GCA_002080025.1. NCBI lineage: Eukaryota > Metazoa > Mollusca > Bivalvia > Mytilida > Modiolidae > Modiolus > Modiolus philippinarum. The sequence goes on from MJUU01007787.1 coordinate 200,018, forward strand.
AAGTTTTCTATGTATCGTGTGCGTTTTTGTCACATCTACATTCACTCCATATCCTTTCATTTTTCCTAAGTACAAAACATCGATTTTTTTCCACCACACAGGCGACATACAGTTCTAATTTGGGATTGTGTATACTAATAATCTGTATTTGTTTTAATAAATTTGATTACACAATACATGTATATCTATATTGAAAAACTCGACACTACACTAATCTAGTGTTCCGGTATTTCTATTAGTCTCGCCATTTTCATGTATCTGCCTTTTTAAGATATGTAAATGATTATTCTGTTACAAGCTTACCCTTCCAGAGCACCTCATGTAGCTCAGTTTTTTAGATTCACACTGTTAGTGCTACAGTTTTGAGAGTTGTATTTGTAGTGTTTGTGTGTGTAGTGTCTTTAGTCTTCCGTCTTCAAGTGTTCATGCTTTTGCCTTGTCTTTGGACGTTGATTTATGGAATTTTGTGCTTTGTTTCTTCGGTATTCCACTGCCGTCTTCATGGATTTGACATAACCGGATTTGACTCAACTCTGGATTGACTCACTGGTAGTGTGACGGATGCCGCTAGCGGAGCAGGATATGCTTATCCATCCGGAGCACCTGATGTCACTCCCGGTTTTTATTGGAGTTTACACTGTCAGTACTTTAGTTTTTTCCGCGTTGTCTTGTATATCATACTGTAAAATTTTAGTTTTTGTCTTTGCCAGTGACGTTATTTACCAAATCATTTCAAACTTTTACCATGGTACTGTTTGGGGTTAGAAGTAACATGTAACATGAATTGTAATTGGCTTTTCCGAAGGGTTAGAAAATGACATTAACCAATCCGCTGCTAAACAGATCTTCAAAACAATAAAAGCCTCACTGATAGTGTGACGGGTGTCGTTAGCGGGGCAGGACATGATTACCCTTCCGGAGCACCTAATGGCACTCCCAGTTTTCATGGGAGTTTACATTATGAGTATCTTAGTTCTAAATGTTATCTTTTTATTTCTGTGCATTGTAGCTGTCTCACGTATTTGTTTTTCTCTGTTTCGGTTTTTGCCATGTCTTTGGATTTCGATTTTTGTAGTTATCGCCTCCCTTGTTCCTTCGGCATTCTATTGCCGTTGTTTGTTATTTTTAAAGAAACCAATTTGTCCTTCATGATTAAAACATCAAAATATCGCAACATTCAGGGCTTGGTACTGCCCCAATGCTATACCTATTTCCTGTCAGAATAATTTGCAGTTAAATTTGAAAACATTGTTTTCGAGTACGGACCGTAAGTAATAAATTATATTATCTGTTGACAAGCATGTGACCTTGAAATCTTGTATATGAATTTCTGAATTATAACGTTATGAATTTGTTTGCACTGAAGAGACATAAATTTTCGAAATACCGTATACAGAAAGTAAATTTACAGTGCCTTCGCTATTTTTGTTTTTGGGAGTATCATACGTTTTCCTCACTTCTGGTATTATTCATTGCTTGGCATGTTTGTAAACATTTTAGCGATGTCGAAACTTACAATTAGCAATTTGCATGTGGTCTTAACGATTCTATTTTATCGATGAAATCTGTCGTGCTGTTAATATAAGTAAGTGTGTTGACTTTGTGCGGTTGACACACGAAAATGATCTCTATTATGACCTATGCATTCGGTTACATTTTCAGTCAGATATGGCGACCAGGTGGAATGTTTTTATCAATGATAATTCCACAATTAAATATATTTTATACCACCGACTGATCCAGTATGTGCGTTTTTCGAAAGATATGAATATAGCCTGGGCGATTTTTCAGTCTGAATTAGGGTGATAAGTTGACTGTGTGTTTGAAACGATCGATCTTGTGTAATACACATGTACCATGTAATCCTTTTTTTCATCAAAACATAGATTAAGGTGTACACATCCTATATCAAATGAATATCGAAAAGGAAAGGAATTTCAAAATATAATTTTTAAATGACCCGAAGCTAAATGGTACCATAAACACTTGAGTGTAATATCAGACTTCAAATAACAAAAGCGAATTTCAAAAAGGAAATTGAACGAGAAATATGCAAATTTGAATACCCCAAAGTCGAATGGTACCATTAACAATTGGAGATAATGTCAGACTCGAATAACAAATTCGAATATGGAAATGGAAAATAAATGAAAAAATATGAAAATTTGAATACCTCGATGTCTAACGGTACCATACACACTTTTATATAATATCAGATATCGAAAGAAAAAAATATAATATCGGAAAGGCAAATGAATGGGACAATATGATCATTTGAATGACCCGAAGTCTAATGGTACCATAAACATAAAGTCAGACTTCCGAAAACAAAAAAAAATCGAATATCGAGAAAGAAAATACGAATATCAAAAACAAAAACAAAAAAGCAAATGGATTTTTTTCTTATTTACATATTCATATGATGTTGCACTTTGAATAACGAAAAGGAAAACTTGACTCCGGTTAGACACTGTGGTTTGACAACTTGAAGTGTTTCCTCAATGGCAGAAGTGGCGTTTTACTAAGGTCACTTTTGTGTCCGTTCAAACTTTTGTGAAACGGTTGCTATGACTGGCTCACATATGAGAGGATACAAGCCCAAAGTTGCAGCAAATCAAAAATATTGGGGGTTTTGCAATTTGCAGTGCAAAACATTTTTTGTAGTGACCTGATTGGTAATCGTGGACGAGTTTTGTCTACAACATTGCATCGCTTGTCTCAACACGATTGACGGTATCTTATTGTACTCTTAGGATTAGACACCTTTGCTCGTACCAACAATGTCCTCAGGCAGTGTTGTCGTTTAAATGCAATGAATGGAGGTTCGGGGGAAAATGTACACAATGCCCTTGATATAGAGAAGATAACAGGAAACATTTGCAATGGCCGAAAATTACAGTATTTTTAACAGATGTCCAGTGCTTACTAACGGTTTAAAATGTTTGTCCATGGTAGGATGTTGTTTTCTTTTCTTTTTCCTTGTACAGTAGCACACTACTCCTTTGAATATTCAAAGCTTTTGGAAAGTTTTTTCATGTTTTTTCGTTTAAGATTGTTTTTTGAGCTGACGTTTTTTTCCGGAGTCTTCTTTCGTTGTCTTTCCTTTGATCGATTCGGACTTTTGTTGTCACTTTTATTTACTCTGAGAGCTTGGCTTTGTTCTGTTGCTAGTTACAGACGCATGGTGACAGCTGCTGGGCAAAGATGTTGGTTAGTATCCGTGGGTTTGCAATATAAATCTGTGGACAGCTGCATTTCTGACAAAGGTCTGGTAGTATGAATGAAGGGGATGCTGTTCTTTGATATTTCTGAGGTAAACTTGAAAGATTGGTACAAGTTGTTTGTATACGAGAAAAAGTTTTGTAACTTTCATCACTTTCAGTCTATTTCATATCCATATCGTCTTTAAATATATATCAAGAAAGCAGTTTTAAATTTGAGAAGTTGGTTTTCAAATTTGCCCATAAATATATTAACGTAGGATAGATCCCTCTTGGTACTCATGACAGTTCCATTTATTTGTAATAAGCGATCGCCATTGAAAGCAAAATTGCTATAGGCAACTAGGCATTCTGTCGATGGAGGCCATCGGAGTGAGGGATGTTTGTATAGATGGAGGTGACATTCGTAATGAAGAGGTTAGTGAGGTTGTGAAATGTTCAGGGCTGCCATTATTTTTGTTAATAGTCCTGATGTCTTTGATGAATGGTTGGCTTTTCTGAGCATGTTGACGGAGTTGACAATATATATATTCCAAAATTTATTTCAGTAGATTACCATTAGCTGAGATAATGAATCTTCAGAGTAAATTAAATCTGTAAGCTTTTGGATTCATTTCAATTAAGTATTCTAGGGTTTTTCATCGTTGTGTTCTTTCTCAAAAATTTACTGTTTGTATGCAACTTCAGATTTTTGCACTACTGCAGAAGAAACCATTAAAATTTCATGAAATATCCATTAAAATAAAATTAATATGACATTAAATATAATAAATCTATTTAAACTACCCATTATGTTTTGTCAGAAATTATTTAATGGTTTTGATAAATATGCCATTAAAATTAAAATTAATGATATGAAATAATGAAAATTAATTAATCGTTAAATTGAATGTTGTTTTTTTTCTCTTTTCAATAAGTTAATTAAAATAATAGTGGGCATTATTTATTGTAGAAAAAAATGGCCATTAAAACAACCAAACAAATCAAACTATTGGCCATTAATTCAAATCAAAGTCAATTTCATGACCATTATATTAGCTGTTTATATTTTGATGCTTGTTATTTAGTAAAAACACATGAATAAATGGCAATTAATTATATGCTTTATATATTAATGCCCATTATTTGACATAATTTATATATTAATACCCATTACTGTACATGGTTTATACATTAACGTCCAATACTTTATATGATCTATATATAAATGTCCATTACTTGACAAACTTCATATATTGATGCCTCTTAATTGACATGATTTATATATTAATGCCCATTAATTTACCTGAATTATAAATAAATGACCATTTTTATACATTATTCATATACTAATGCCCATTATTTCACATGATGTATATATTAATACGTTTTAATGTGCATAATATATGAGCTAATGCCCATTACGGTACATGATTTATACATTACACTAGCAGATATGTTTTTTTATCTTGTTTGGCCATTTTGATCTTGTCACGATCTTAACAAGCTTAACACAATTTTGTTAAGACTGTGTAAGATATTCAGTCCTATTTCAAGATAATTGCTTTCAAGGACGATCAAGACCTGTTCAGTTTATCAAGATCAAACAAGATAACTGCGTTCAAGGACGATCAAAATTTGTTAAGTTTGTCCAGATCAAACAAGATCAAATCAGGATCTTGTTTGATCTTGACAAACTTAATTCGTCTTGATTGTTCCTGAACGCAAATAACAAGTCAATCTTGTTTAATCTTGAATTATCTTAACACGTCTTGATCGTCCTTGAAATCAATTATCATGAAAACCAACTTAAAACCTAACTCTGTCTTAACAAAATTGTGTTAAGCCTGTCAAGATCATGATAAGATCAAAATTGCCAAACAAGATCAAAACATATCTGCTAGTGTTAATGCCCACAAATTTATATGATTATATTATATATTGAACTCAACAATCAAATAGAAAATAGTTAAAGCCATTTCGGCCTTGTACATGATAATTCTATACTTTTTATTTATCATGGTATATCTCTAACTGTACTATAACAGATCTATGTGAGCTGAGCAAAGTTTTTAATCATACATTTTTGTATGTGTTCAAAATGGCAGACTTCTGGTCAAATGACCCAAAAACTTGAAATGGACTTGGAGAAAATCCAAATTCAGTAACTACGGTATTAAGTTATTTGAAAAAAGACCTTATCTACAACCCATTTTTTTTTGGAAGTGACTGTAAATAAAACGGTTTATATTATCCAACGTGAAATAAGTTCCAAAGGAACGAATTTCATAGCTCGCCTATTGAAATAATCTCGAGCTGGAATGTATTTACTGTTTTCCTGGTGCAATTAACTCCAGACGGAATGAATCTCATAGATATATCAATAACATTTGTTTCATTTGGATTATATTTCATAGGAAACTATTTGTCTTTCAAAGGCGCATGCAGTACAGTAGGAGATATACAATGATGAATTAATTATAACCATATCACCTTCAAGGTTGAAATGGCATTAACATTACAAAATCAACTTTACCAAATAATATTGCCGAACTTCAAACGTGTATAAATTCTTTATTTCTAAACGCATCTTCCCCAAATTAAGCTCATTGGAAAGCGTGTTCACTTATCATGCATTTTGTGCACACATCTTGTACCTTTCACCATCTGGTCTGAGCGCGCTCAGACCAAAGGGTCCCTATAGTTCAAAATGAGTACCATTTTGTGATTAAAAATTGCATTTTCTATATAAATTCCAACGCTTCCTTTCTCCTACACGCATGAACAATTGAGAACAAGGCAAACAAAAAGAAACAAAACAACAAAAATCAAATAAAACTTTAAAAACTCAAATAGCGCTCAGACCCGATAACATAAACGCATGATTTGAACATAAAATGAAACATAATTGAATGCCCTTTCCAAAGAGTCCAATTTGACCAGAATCCGTGAGGAATAAATAAGTTATGAACGTTTGAAGTTCAGCAATGTAAATTTATCTGAATCAGACCCTCCCCCTTTTTTTATCCAACATTATTTTGACAAATATTTGTTTGAAAAACTTCCAAACACTGTGTAAAGGTCAAAATTATGCAACCTGTCACTGTTAATTACACAAAACCAACCGCAAAATACATTTAGAATGATAAAAACAATTAGTACTGTAAAGGACACTATTTTGTTTAGCGTGTTCAATTATCTTCCATTCTGTGTACACATTCGCACCTTGCACTGTCGGGTCTGAACGCGTAGCCATACGACCAAAGGGTCCCTATAGTTCAAGAGTAGTACCATTTTGTGATTAAAAGTTGCATTTTGTATATAAATTCCAACGCTTCCTTTCTCCCACAATTGAAAATTGACAACAAGGCAAACAAAAAGAAACAAACCCCCTCCAAAAAAAGAAAACCAACAAAAATCAAATAAAACTTTGAAAACTTAAATACAGGCAAACTATGGACCCTTTGGTTTTAGCGCGAAGCCTAGCGTAACGATCTAAGCCGATAGCATAAACGCATGATTTGAAATGTTCCAGCGAGATCCATCAACTGTTGGGCCTAATGGTAGGAGCCGGAAATTTACTAACCAATCTACGGTCTTGTTCACCATCCTGAGGGAGTATATTTCGGAATCAATTTTCCAATCTTTAGATTCGAGTTGCACTGACGAGATATAAATTCATCGAAATGGGCCTATCTGCAACAGTTCAATTCAAATGTACTGTTGCGTGTCACTCAAATTGTAAATGTTCTCGATAATATCAATCCGAAGACTCTAACTTAGTTGGTCTTTGAAGTTAGACGCATATTATTTATTTTTCAAGACCCTATAAGCAGATTCACATGTTTATCCTTAGGAACATATAAGATTTCCAAGTTTGTCGATGTTTTAGACGTTATATATGAATTTTTTTCACGACTAGTATTTTCTTCTTTAAGAAGATTCTTGGAGCTTATTCTGCCTCCTAGCTGAGTTTTGAGGAATTATCGATTGACAAAAGAAACGTCAACACATCATACCCTTCTTTTGGATGACACACAAAGACTTTTCAGTTTCTGTTTTGGTTTGTGTATTCTCCCCAGTTATTTATTTCATTTCATAGAGTAGAGTAGAGGCGACATTTAATTTTGAACTTTGGATTTTTATCCTGCCGACTGCTCCAGCGAGATCCATCAATTGTGGTGCCTAATCGATAGGAGCCGGAATTTACTATCCAATCTACTGTCTTGTACACCCTCCTAAGGGAGTATATTTCGGAATCGGTTTTCCAATCTTTAGATTCAAATTGCACTGACGAGATGTAAATTCATCGAAATGGGCCTATCTGCAACAGTGAAATTCAAATGTTGTTTTGCGTGTCACTCAAATTGTAATGGTCAAATTCTATAGTGGAAAGATGTTCTCGATAATATCAATCTGAAGACTCTAACTTAGTTGGTCTTTGAAGTTAGACGCATATCATTTATTTTTCAAGACCTGTATAAGCAGATTTACATGCATATTCTGAGGAACATATAAGAATTCCAAGTTTGTCGATGTTTTAGACGTTATATATGAATTTTTTACACGACTAGTATTTTCTTCTTTAAGAAGATTCTTGGAGCTTATTCCGCCTCCTAGCTGAGTTTTGGGGAATTATCGATTGGCAAAAGAAATGTCAACTCGTCATACCCTTCTTTTTGATGACACACAATGACTTCTCAGTTTCTGTTTTTGGTTTGTATATTCTCCCCAGTTATTCATTTCATTTCATAGAGTAGAGTAGAGTAGACATTTAATTTTGAACTTTGGATTTTTTCCTCCCGACTGCTCCAGCGAGATCCATCATCAGTTGTGGCGCCTATTGGGTTGGAGCCGAAAATTTACTATCCCATCTACTGTCTTGTACACCCTCCTAAGGGAATATATTTCGGAATCGGTTTTCTAATCTTTTGATTCGAGTTGCACTGACGAGATGTAAATTCATCGAAATGGGACTATCTGCAACAGTGAAATTCAAACGTAGTCTTGCGTGACACTCAAATTGTAATGGTCAAATTCCTCATTGGAAAGATGTTCTCGATAATATCAATTCTGAGACTCTAACTCAGTTGGTCCTTGACGTTAGACGCATATAATTTATTTTTTAAGACCTGTATCAGCTGATTTACATGCTTCCGGTCAGCCAATTAAGATTTCTTCCGTTAGGAAAATGGATTATATAGATTCATTACATTTTAATTACCGGCCATATTGAAAACAAAATTTAGTATATCTCATTGGGGTCCTTTTTCCGATTCTATATAAATCTTTACAAAGGATCAAAATGATTCATTTTTTTTCAATATTTTGCTTTATCATATCTTTTCGAAGAAGTTTTTTATATTGTGATATTTGCTTTTCGTCAATCTTAGCAAAAAAAACCACAGGTTTAAAAAGTAAAGTGTTCATTCTGTGGCTTTAACTTAAACTTTATTAATGATAATTTGTTTAGTTATATAACTTTATCGCATCATTTTCAAGATGTTTTGTATGTTGCAATATGGTTTTTTGTGAATCTTCTTAACAAATGACCAAAATAATATTTTCTTAATATTTTGCTTTATCATATACTTTCGCAAAAAGTATTATATGTTGCGATATGGCTTTTATAAATCTTTACGTAAATATGTTTGAAAAATCAGCCTTTTTTGTTGCGTTTTAAACTAAATCTTAACAAATGACCAAAATAATTATTTTTTTAAATATTTTACTTTATCATATCCTTTCAAAAAGTATTATATGTTGCGATATTGCTTTTAATGAATCTTTACATAATAGGCAAAGAAGGGATTTGAATAAATACACATGAGACAAAGTCTCAACAAATACATGGCAAAAACAAGCCTTTATTGTTGTTCTTCATCTTGAAGTCACTTTAAGGCCTTCAACAATGAGCTATGCTCATACCTCATAGTAAGATCAGGACGGCCCCTAGCTCCGGATTGTGCAGAATTCATTGCTAGATGTCGGGCAAAGCTACATCCTTACTTTATGACTCATGGATGCGGGACCGTCAACGTCAACATCGTAAGCATGAAATTAACTAGTAAAGTGTAGGTATTCTAACGAAGACTTTTGTAGCAAAGTTTGATAATTTATCAATTTACATAATGATGACATAGTGCATGAAGACGCACGTTAAAGGTTGTATTTAAATTACAACCCATATTTTTCAACTGTAAAGTTTCAAATAGATTCATGAATGCACGAAGGTGCAGGGCAATTTTAACTTTTAATTGTTTTTGCAGTTTTCTTGAATTTTCGTCGTAGTTTATCTTAATTAGTGGCCAAAGCGCCGTAACTCCGAATAATTTAGAACCAGTTACTCCTTAGCTCTTAATTGAACTGTTAAATGAGAAGAATGCCAATACCGGAAGTGGATAAATTCAATTTCTTTAAAACATGTTGATTAATTCGAAATCTAAATTTTTTGGAGACTTATTATGGAAGCAGATAACTATCTTTTTGCACCGTTACATTCATTGAACGCGAACATTCATTTTTTTTTTTCGTTGAAGTACCTACAAAGTGTTCTTACAACTGCTGTCATAAGTAAGTTTTTTTAAATAACGTTTTTTTTTTTATTTTGCAGTTTAAAATAAATCTTTACAAATGACCAAAACTTTTTCATTTTTTCTAAGTATTTTGCTTTATCATATCCTTTCGAAGAAGAATTATACGTTGCGATATGGATTTTAAGAATCTTTGTATAAATATGTTCGGGAAGTAAGGTTTTATTGCACGGTTGAAACTAAATCTTTACAAATGACATAAATAATTCATTTCATTTTAATATTTAATTTACTTCTTCGTATCCTTTCAGAGAAGTATTATATAGCTTTTATGAATCTCTACAAAAATGTGTTTGAAAGTCAGGTTTTTCATTTGACAGTTTAAACTCAGTCTTTAAAAATGACCAAAATTATTCATCATTTCAAAATATTTTACTCTATCATTTCCTTTCGAAGAATTTCTATATATTTCGATATGGCTTTTTATGAATCTTTACATAAATATGTTTGAAAAGTAAGGTTCCATCACGCGGTTTATACAGTCAAGTATTTTTTTTTTGTAATGCAGCTTAAACATAATCTTTACAAATGACCGAAATAAGTGATTTTTTTCTAAGTATTTTACTTTATCACACCCTTTCCAGTAAGATTCATATGTTGAGATAGGGCTTTTATGAATCTTTACATAAATATGTAAATATGTACAAAGTCAGGTTTTTTTTGCAATCTTAACACAGACCATTTTTTACCAATTATTTTACCTTATCATATCCTTTCAAATAAGTTGTATATGTTGCGATGTAGCTTTTGACGAATCTTTGCCTAAATGTTAAACTTGTAATAAAAAATTATGAAAAAAACGAATAAAAAAAGAAGTGTTTATCAATGATTTTTGATCAATCATCACCACTATGAGAAAGTATACTGAGGATAATAGTAGGAGGACTTTTTGTGACTTTTCGTTTCTCTTGTTGAAATATATATAAAGTGAAACACAACAACATAAAAATAAAGTTAATATAGAAAAAAAATAGAATAAAAGACTTAAATTGATCAAATGACGAATATTTGTCTAGACCTACTAGCTTCTTCAGAGTTTCAGATGATGTGATCAATGCAAAAATATACGCGTCTTAAGTGATACACAACAACAACAAAATAAAGTTATTATATAACAAATATAGGCTTTAAAAGACGGTAATTAATCAAATGACGCCTGTGTGTACCTGAAAGCAAAAAAAGGGATTTTAAAACCTATTTTTTCAATAATAAAAAAATTGAAAGGTTATGGAGTGAATGTACATGTGACAAAAAATCACACGATACAAAGAAAAATCCAGTTTATTGAGGACAGGGCTTTTATTCCTGTCAATAAGTTGAAAAGCCATCCCATATTTGTAGATGTACTTTCTGAGGTAAGTAATAAAACAATCATAGTCTTGTGTTTAAGTGATACGAGACTGAAAACCATGAAGACTGTATATTGACTTTGACTTTATGGCCTTGGTAGATATGACTTTCTTAGCTTTATATTAAACCTCATATCGACAAGTATATAAGAACGTTGAAGATAATCAGAGTATATTTATCAATTATGGACTTTTTACGAAGTCAATATGTTGAATATGAACCTATGATGTTTATATTGACCGAGGACGAAGTTCGAGGTCAATATATTCCTGAAAGGTCCATATTTAACATATTGACAGAGTAAAAATATATTCCTAACAGGTCCATATTTAACATATTGACAGAGTAAAAAGACCATCATTTTTATATTACATATGAAGATTTGTGTTATTTCATTACATTTTTTTTTTTGTGGAGGAAAGTTTTGTCAATACATTGGAATTTAATTAGAAATAGAACCTTTATTTGAAGGCGGATGTGGATCTGCCATCATCTAGAATGGGTTATTACATGAGTGCTCATGGCCCATGATAAATAAATGCCGACATTTCTCTTATATTTGCAAATAAAAAAACAAACAAGTAAGCCTTTTTATTAGCGTGTTTACGTGAAGTGTGCAGTAAGAAATAAAACGTGTGACAACTGTTAAATATATTTTGCATTGGTTTCAGTGGTTGCTCTATAAAACATTTTAATATCCTCTTTTATATCACCGGCGGAAACTCCTATTAATGTGTAAAGCGTTTTCCAATATTATTTTCATAAGACCTTTCTTAGTGAACAACTTTAGTCTGAAAGTCCAACCAGACATGTAGCGTCAATAAAACTAAAAATAGAAACATAGCGCCAATTTACTTAAAAATAGAAACTTGACGTCAATTTACCTAAAATTAGAAACAACGCTGAAATATATACTGAATGTTTTTAAAATCACATGAGCGTATTAACCAATGAGATTAATAGAAACTTATACCATATGTAATATTCTAATTTATTATATATTCAACATAAAAAGTAAAGGTCGCGTTTTCCATCTGGTCATGCTTCTTTGAAAAACCAAAATCACTGAAATTTTCTTTTTTAACCACACAACATATTTGCGCTTTGAAAACAAATCAATTTTCAGCCAGGAACTGATTGATTATTTAATAATTTATAGGCCTTGGTGTTGTCAAAATGTTGAATTTAGAAACTGACAAAAAACCAAATTGTACATTCACGTATTGGACAAAAACGGTACTCTAATGTGAATGCCCGTTTCTTTGCCAATTTTTAACATGTTTTAGTGAATCAATCTTTATACAGTGCAAAGATTGAACAACTGGAAAAAATGCCAAAATAATTATCTTTTGTAAAAGTAAAAAACGTCATTATTCGAATCTCAACGATTGCAAATTAAAACTTTGAAAATTGCATAAAATGTTCATTATGTGTAGTTGTATCGACTGTTCGAAATTTCTTGTTGATCGAATAAATGATCACTTTCATGTATCGAGAAGAAACTTAAGATACACTATTTTAAATAGATTTGGCCCTTATTTTTTTTCTAGTATATTATATAACAGGCTCTCATTATCACTATCGGCCAAGTGCGAATCGAGCCAGAAGTTACTACGGCCAACCAGCGATCTTATATCACTGTCAATTATTGAATCCCGTTTGTTTATATTTTGAAAACAAGAATAAAATCACTTTAGAGGTAAATTCTCATTTTATAATATCATATTTGAGTAACGATAGTCTAAAAAAGGCAAAATATTACGTTTGTTTACATTTTAAACGCGTATTTGAATGTCTTTGTGATATCCATTATCAATGGACTGAGAATCATTAATACCGTCTATTGTTAACAAATAAATGAAGGCAGCGACTCATTAGTGCAGTCAACTATATTTATACATTTTAAATAAAAAGTTCATTTCAAGACACGGCGTTGTTTTTTAATCAGAAAATGAAATAATTAAGAATACACTTACATGTTTACTTTATGTCTTCAGTAGGCATTGGAATTACCCTGGTTTTTAAGTGTTTTTTGTTCTCTGCCTGATTATTGGTATTTCAATGTTTAATATTACCCTAAACGGGTAGCACATTATTAAAATGCAAAACCTGCATGTGTTGAATATCAGCAATTAAAATACAGCTCTATCATTTGATTTTTTTCTGTTTAGACGAAATAAGCGTTTATTGTAGATCTTTATGATTGTTCTCTTTCATACATGTGAGCATATTTTAAATTATAAATCCTCTAAATGTTTGATATTGGCTGCACTGAATGACAGAAAACTTAAATCAATTTATTCTTTCAAAAGCCAAAGCCCAAAAGGCAAACATACAACGCAGTTGCAAAGCAACCAGAAAAAAATGTGAAACGCAAGGGACCGGACTAAAGGTATTTCAAAGGAAATGATGGTATAACCGGTTGTATGACGCTTTCTTTTTGGTAGTGTCCGGCAGCAACTAAACAGAAACTGCCACCGAAAAGTGGCAGACAGTAAAAAGAAATATTTATCTTAGTATCAATGAAGAAATGAACCGAGAATCAGAAATTGGACCGAACCTTCTACCCTCTCATGGGACTGATATCTATTAATACTTTTTCAATGAAATAGTTTTTTGAAAAAAGTCTTGTTAGGCCAAATAAAACTTAGTGGTTTTCATCTTAGTTCCTCGCCCAAGGTGGCCGTCAGCAAGGAATACAGCTATAAGAAATACATCATGTTCAAAGATCTCTTCAAATTCGCCTAAAACAAGCCAGTCTCATTTGATTATGATAGGCCATGGGAATTCAACTTCAAAGTTTATGATTTTTTTGTTTCCAACTCCTCAAAGATAGCCGCTAAAATTGGCTTCTTAGGGCATATGGTTACAACGGTCCTCATTTTGTCCGAATGTCGGCTTCCATATCAGATGCATTCATCGATCATTGAATCTAAAGTATTGGAAATGGAATGCATTTCTATTTCCATAATGCGTTGACGTTTAAAATGTTATGTTTTGAAAAAGAGGATACGGGATATTTCAATAAGAATATGTGGCGAAACAATTAAAGATGATACAAAGTGTTTCAGCATCAAGCAATGCATGGACAACCTAGAGAAAATAATTAAGATATGCGATGGGGGCTAGGGATTTATTTTCCTTTTTGAAACCATATTAATATTTAACAAGCATTCTTATAGTTTACTATTGCAGTACATGCTGCATATATCAAGTACACAGATACAACACTTTGTAAACATAAAAAGATGGGCAGACACTGAGGACTAACAAGCAGAGCCCTTATATCTAAATCAGCGAATTTAATTTTAATTTTTCGACCAGAACCAAACTCGCACTTTAGTCATGATTTGTAGTAAGTAATAGATTCACATACCAAATATCAGATGAATCTCTGCAACAATTTAGAAAAAAAAAATCTGGAAAATTTATATTTCAAATTTTATAAGTCAAAGCTCTATAATATTGTAAGAGATAATTTTATCCGGGTGTGACATTCAAATACCTGTGAAATTTCTCCCTTTCACCATATGAATAAAAAATGGAAAATATTTTACGGATAATGTTTCATGGCAATCAGATATGACATTCTATTTCATAATATCTAGCTTTATTTCGTTTTAAATGCAGTAAATCACGACCTTGGAAACTTTTTCATTTCGGAATAAATAAAACGTTAGAACTACTTCATAAAGCCGTGGATGCGAACCAAAATCAAACCTAGTTTGTGACTCATTCTGGCAGACAATATACCAAATACCATATGAACATCTGCAAACACAAAGTAAAAAGGGAGATAGACGAGCAGACGAACACACGGGCGGATAGAGCACAAGCCTAAGAGTTCCTTTCAGTATCGGCGGAAGTGAAATGATAGGCTGCAGATGTTTTTATACTTAAATTTGGCACGAAATAGAAAAAACGATATCCAGAAAGGGAATTCCAATTCCTGGAACACCGTCCCCCTTATGGAGTAAGAAAGCAATGTATAAAATAGTACTTTTCTCTCATGTTTACAATGCACGCGCTCACTCCCTGTTTTCATATATCAATTAAGCATTTTTTTCAGTTTTTTACTTTACTGATTTTTTTTCAGCTTTTTACTTTAATGAATTTCGGGATTTTTTCTCTTATTTATAATATTTTGATAGAAGCTGTGTTTCCCTTATTGTGTCAAACTCATGTTCCCAAACAAGTACTGTGGAAAATATCTATAAAATTGTTTAGATTTTATGACACAAATACTTGAAAAGGGAAAAAAGTGCATTTTAATAGATTGTAATTGGCGTAAGTCTGTTCTGTACAGATATTCAAATACTTATTTGGAATTAATAATTGTGACGTTGACTTCGATAATGGATACCAAAAGTCAAATTACCCACTTTGTTGGCATGAATAATTGTTCCATATATATTAGATGCGTTAGGGAAAAAGATTGATTGTGCGGATATGTAACACCGTAATTGCTGAATTTTTAGCTTTATTGGAATATTTACATCTAAAACTAGGCCTTTATAACGTTAAAACTTACCTTGTGCGTTACTACAATTAGTTCTGCACGAATTTTCGTTGTTGTTATAACCAGTTGAAAAACGAAAGCTAGGTGGATTCGATTTGTAATGTTTGGTACACAAGTATTTAATTTATTTTGAATGATAATCTGAGTCGTTAATGCTATTTTAATAGTCAGAAATTGGGGAAATATGAAATAATAACAATTTTCGTCTGTAATTTGACGAATTGACATGATTAATTTATGTCACTGCTAGTGATATTTTTTTTACTCGATTCGCACTTGGCTTATAGTGATCCTATAAAATACAGATACATGCAATTCCTTGCTGGATTGTGAACCTTATGTGTAATCGTCGGCATTTTAAGATGTTTAATGCAAACTTTTTCGTTTTATTTGTTTTTTCAAACATTATGTTATAAATAATGGCCATACTTGTGCGAGATCTAAATAGCTAATTAAGGACGTTAAACATTCCACAGTCCGTCAGCCATTCTGAATTGAGTGTTGGAAACTTCTTAACATATATTGCTTATGCATTACGACAATTTTGTTCTCATAAATTTGACTATTTATACAAGAGGTATTTACAACAATTTAAACCACAAATTTTACAACTCATGATGTTATATATGAGTATTTTGAAATACTTATACTTTCTCTTTCAATTCACCATCTTGATAGTTAATTTTTGTGATTTATACATAAGTTCACCATATTGACGGGATACATTATTTTTTGTACATGGTAGTCATAGGATATCATTTTTTAGGTACGATAGGTATGTGGCATTATTTTTTTTAAATTAAGTTAAGTTTCAAATAGGCACCGATCCCCTTCTTGGTAAATATTGCATCGTCTCTGAACATCTTTGAGTTTATGGTCTTGCAAACGTTTAGATTTTATCTGCACTGAAGAGACATAAGTTGTCGAAATGCGCATATGCAGAAATTAAATTCACAGTAATTTGTATGAGCTTTACAACGAATTCAAAGTGCTAAAATTTCTATGCCCAATACGTTTCCCTACCACTGTGAAATATTGACGAAACATTTTATATTTTCATTAAAAATGCGTAAGTTTCATGGTCTATACAACCCTAAGTTTCCATTTTTGAAAATTGTTTTTAGTTTTTCAATCTTTTTCTTGAATAAAAACATATTTTTGATGACCAAAGTTTTATTTCCAAATAAACCAAATAAATTGATCTTTTATGAATATTTTCGTTTTTGGCCAAGTTTTGTCTTTCTTTTGCGTAATATTATTTTTAGGAAACAAATATCATTAAAAGTAGGTGAGACCCGAACCGTCAGTCTAAAACGAGCATTCAAAGGACAATGGCAACATCGGAAAAACAAAGAAACCAAAACATAACATGAACACGGCACAGAAAAGAAAAAATGAAGACACACAAGGACCCCCCCCCAAACAAAAAAACATGGGTGAGATCAGGTGCACCGGTAGAGTAAGTATTTCCTGCTGCTTATAAGACATCAACCGTGTTGAGCATGTCAACTTTTCGATAGTAATGTCAAATCCGGCAGAGGAAAAATAAACTTAGTGGCAAAATGAAAGATTTGTTGTCATCTGGGAAACAGATATCCCATAGCTGTCCACAAGATCTTGATGTCGACCGAAAAACTTCTGTAGAGATGACTTCAAGTTATGGGTATCATACCCTTGCTAAGTAGTCCATTTGTAAGCAACCGGGCCCTATCATGGCAGTCACTGTTTCGACCACAGGCCCATCAGTAGCGAATGAGTTGGGAAATGTAAACTCCATATGCCGGTGCTTTTGTAATGTTGCTACAAAGAAAAGGGAAGTTGACTACTGGAAAAGTGAAGTCATCGCGTTTGTCATACAGCCTATTTTGTAGTGCACCTCTGTTTTCAATTTCAAGATGAAGGTCAAGGAATGAGGCAGAAGTATCTGTAGTATCTATAATTCCGAGCTCTCTTGGGTAGATATTTACTTTACAACTTTTACAAATAAAGGCATTTTTAGGTAATATAAACATCATAATCAAGAAAACTTACCCCTACCCCAACAAATTTTCTCTAAAATTTTAAATTTCTTGTCTTTGTTCGCACTAAAATAACCGGAACACGCAATTTGTATGTTGTTTGTGTCAATATTGCATGAATTTGTATCATAATTTGGTATATTAACTGCCATTTATAGACGTAAACTCAATATTTTCCCGAAAGTGATGTACAAGGGGAATTTTCAACATTTCAGATTTGTCTAAAGTTTACTGTTGAATCGATATATATGTATAATCTGGAGGAAACATCTGCAGATATGCCAATTGTTCTAAGTGATACATCACTTGTCTTTTATCTGCACTGATGAGACATAATTTGTCGAAATGCGCATATGCAGAAAGTAAATTCACGGTGACTTCGGTATTTAGTTATTTGTCTTCAAACAGTAATTAGAAAAACAAGGAATGTTTAATGTGAATCTGATACCGCAAATATAACCCCAACCCCTACACATTTTCCCTAAAATTGCCATTTTTTTAATTAACCAGAATACGCAAAATCTGTCTTGTATATGAAAATGTTGCATGAATGTCATTATTATTTGGTATACAGACAGTCTGTTGTCGACTAAAACTCAAAACTTTGCCCAAAATTGATCAAAAAATGGGATTTTTTAACTTTTCAGATTTTTCCAAAGTTCACTGTTAAATCGCAATATATGTCAAATCTAGAGAATAAATCTGCAGATATGCCAATTAATTGCTCTAAGCGATACATCTCTCCTCCTGCTCCTCCTATCCTCTTCGTGCCCGATGGCTAATAAGGTCCTGATAGCACATACGGTCCTGATAACTAAACGATACATAATTTGTCTTAAAACATTGCTTTGAAGAGCAAAGAGTGTTTAATGTGACTCTAAATACCGAAAATCTTACCCGTACCCCAAACAAATTTTCCCTACAATTGTCTTTTTTTTTTTTTTTTTTGTCTGTTAGGATGAAAATAACCTAAACAAACAAAATCTGCGTTGTATATAAAATGTTCTGGAAAAATGGGAATTTTAAGCATTTCAGATTTTTCCACAATTCACGTTTCAATTGTTATATATTGCAAATGGGGGGGGGGGGCTTTATCTGCAGATATGTCAATTTTTTGCTCTAACCTATACATTAGTTATCTTAAAACACTGTCTTGAAAAACAAGGAGTGTTCAATGTCAGATGAAATACCAGAAAATCTTACCCATACTCCATCAAAATCTAACTAAAAATACCCCAAATATGCCTGTCTTTACATATATATGTGCAAAACGTTTTAAAGATTTACTTTCCTTGCAAAAGATACATTTGAGATATCGTAATTGTGGTTTTAACGCCAAAATTTGGATAAAATTGAATATTTTGGGCGATTTTCGTGACAAAAGTGGAGAATATCCAGCATTTCAGAATTTTACCAAATTCGCATTTAAATTATTGAATAAGTTCCCATTAACCACGCGCACGATCTTATTTGTGATACATGAGAGTCTGTGTATATTTTGATGTTTAAAAATGATGCCATTGGACCTTTATACAATGATTAAGCTTTTAAGGCCGAAAAAAATGAAATAAATTATGTTGAATATTTGTGGGAATGGGGTAATATGTTTGCCATTTATGAAAGTGTAGTGAGTCTAAAATGTCAAAAGCATAATAACTAATAGCTAACATATAATGAAACGATACCTAATTAACATTCTCAAGTTACATATCAAATTACTTTTTCTCTAAATCAAAACATCAAAAATTCTGAAAAAGGAAAATTTCCCACTTTGCAAAGAATTTGGAGCAGAAGGATCAAAGAAGAGACCTCTTAAAATGCTTAAATCTACTTTTAAATTGTTTTCTGCATGTCAACTATTGTTAATAACAAACAAGAATTTGCATTAGACTTTATTTTTTAATTATTTAAAGCCTGAATATTTTTAATTTTCCTTTAATTTTATGGGGGAGGGTTGCTTATTTTGGCATTTGAACTCAAATAAATCTGAAACGAAACTTTCATAAAATGTGTTGTTTATTAAATATATATTCAAATTTGAAGGATCCAAAAGTCAGACAGTAAAAATTTGAGAAAATATTTAAAATTCCGAAAATTTCCATATCGAAAATCAAAATTTCATTGACTGTAATGGCTTTATTTTTCAAAATTGTACCGAAACTGATAAATCAGACGTAAAAACTAGATCAAATGATGAGATTAATAGTTTCTTATACGAGACCATATAAAAGATAAGAGATATCTTCCACGAGTGTGAGAAATTCCGTTTTTCCCGATTATAACGAGGGCAAAAGACAAAGAATTTCTCACACAAGTGGAAAATATCTCGATCTTTAATTTAGTGGAGTGTAAGAAGATATTTCTTCCATAAACTACAACACACTTGCCATTCCTGATAAATTTTTCAACCGTGACGTCAAATAATTCACGGAGTTCATTATGGAGACAATTATGACGTCGACAAAATCGTAACTTCAGATTGGACCTTTACCTTTGTAAGACAGCTGTCTTCTGTGTGCTGTCTTACACGTGAAACAACCATTTACGGAAGAATTATTTATCTGAAAAGAATTGACAGTTAAAAAAGTCATTTTCGATTTTTTTAAAATTTTTTTTTGCAGGAGGAGGGGTACATTCTTTGTATTGTAAAATCATTAAAATGGCTTGAAGTGACCAAACTTGGGTTCATTGTAAAGGCTATTGAATAAGCTTAAATTTCGTACCAAATTTCAGTACAAGTACAGAACATTATGGAGCTAAAAATATGAAATTTCGATTAAAATGAAAATACAAGAATTTTTCGTGATGTACTAGTAAAGTGGCCCTATACTCTCTATGCGTGGAGTGTATGTTCCATTTTGAAGAGGATATATATAAATGGACCGAAAGAATGGTCTGGATAACAAGTGTGTGTGTGTATGTGTGTGTGTGTGTGTGTGTGTGGGAGAGGTGCACGGAAAGTGATTTCAGCCTGCAGGAAAGGGTTAAAATTTTGCATTTCTCAATTCCGAAGTTTGTCTCAAACGTTTAAAAACGTATTCCAATTAAAGGTCAGGAATGCTAAAACGATATAACATCCATATTTAAGGATATATATTAGAAATTTACATCTCATCTCAACAACAAATCAGGGGAAATTCTAGAAACTTAAAATTCACATTTTGTACATATTTTTGTATGAAAAGGCCAAATATAACTCACTTGTACAGTTGAATTCTTCTAACAAGGTTTCCTGTAGATCAGATATAGTGAAATCTAAACCGTAAATCAAATAAAACATTATATTTTAGATTAAAAAGTATGGATATTTAGAATTGTTTCCTTAATTTCTAGGGGGTGGGGTTGCTTATTTGAAATTGATGAACCTAACAGACGATTGAAACAAAATAGTTTGGACTCAATGTTTTGCTAACGCAACATTAACATTATTACATAGGCAATTTAGAGACATGTATTCAGATTTGTACGGTCCTTAGATTGAAAAGTTGAAATACGGAAAATATTGAATATTCCGCAAATTCCCATTTTTTTTAAATTTTGACCCAAAAAAATATCTTTGGACTTTAATGCTGTAATTTTTCAACCTTGTATCAGAACTGATAAGTTAGGTACAAAAGTACAGAAAACTACCAAAGATGTAAATCTAAAAGGAATAAAAAGCCAAAAATTTCTTCATTTTCATCATTTTTTGCAAGGGGAGGGGTATATTTTTGTATCCAAAGACCATACAAACGGTGTTAAATGTCCAAACTTATATTCATTGTAAAGATTATAAATTCAGCTTTCATTTGATAACAATGTACCAAAGTTTTGTATTTTTCATCCATCTATTAAAAATTTAGGAACTAAAGAAATGAAATTTAAGTGAAAACGAAAATATAATAAATATAAGTTTTGTACTATAAAAGTGGCCCCATTCTGTCTTTGCGTACAGGTTAAGTTCTTGCTAAATTTTGTTTTCCCTTTTTTTGAAAAGGGCACATAGGAAGACTGAAAAAAAATCGGTCTAGATGGGACGTGGGGGATGCACGGAAAGTGATTTCAGCCCATGGCCTATTTTCTCTGAACTTTGGTGTTTGTAATCTTGTTCTTCTTCCTTCGGTATTCCACTGCCATTGTTTTGATCAACCATCGTCTACGGTTTAAGAATAAGAGTTGGGCTGCAGTTGGGAAAGACCTTAATAGTAGGGTTTTTAAACACCAGGGGGCGTTGCGATAATGCCTAGATACACTTCCTGGAAACAACATTGAGTTGAAAACAAAAGGATATATGAGTTGATATGAATAGAAAATTCTGATATTTTATTAAACAAATGCACACATATTACGATTGATATTTTAATTTCAGTGTTTAAATATCATAGAAAAACTTTATCAATATCTATATTTCAGCATTAAATTGAATTTGAAAAAAAATGGTCTTTTAATCAATAAAAATGCAACTTCTACATGAATTATTATTATGGTTATTCTGATGGTAGTTTATCTTGAATTAATAAGGCGTGAAATGATGACATATAACTTGATTAGAACGACCAGGTGAAAAGTTACCTGTGCATCTGATTAGTATCTACCAAGTGAGAACTGACAGGTGGTCAATCACAGCTAAGGGTATTGTATATTAGCATCAAGTTAAGAATTGATGTTTAATGTCATCTTATATACACACGTAGGCTCTACCTTTGATCTATGTCCCAACAAAACATGCAGTTTCACACTTTCGTATCAGGTATGACTCAAGCAGGTAATGAGCATATTGGAAATTAAATGATGTAACAAGTTTACATCATTAATCAAGGGTATAAAAAGTAATTAAAAAAAACATTAAAAATGATGAAATTTGATTTGCAGTATATCTCTGGGTAATATTTATATCATAAAATCTTAGAAACGTATGATATTTGAATATTTGACTTTATAAAAGAAATTTATTAATAGGACAAAAGTTAATCAGAAGAGAAATAGGGGAAACTGGGGCATATTTCAGCCAAATAGAGCATCTATATTTTTACCAATAAATGCACAAAGAATAAAACAAATCATCAAAAAAATTATTTGCAAAAAAAAGGAAAGAGAGAGAGAGAGAGGATTGGACACTACTGACATAAATGCAGATTAAAAGATCTAGGAAAGGGGGAGGGGGGCTGTCTGGGTAGAATTGACCCCTTCTTTCTGGAAAAAAATCAGTCAACTTCGTTTGGAATTTTACAAAAATGATCAAAAATGGTAAATAAGTCACACCTGATTATAAGAATAATAATATTTTGATGTTAAATTTTATTAAACGCCGATAAATGTCTTAAGTTCTGGTGGTTGTGGTAAGGACTAAAAACCACCCCTTTCAAAACAAACTTGTTTTCTATCACACTTCACAGTTGATACAACGATAATCAATGAAGGGATATGGAGTAAATGCAAATGAGACAAA